>JAWQEG010002274.1:0-181875 GCA_033782935.1 Petrolisthes cinctipes
CTCACGTTATGCAACCCCACAATCACTACCATTATTATACTGTTTACTGGAGCTTGCCTACGTGAGAGAGAGAGAGAGAGAGAGAGAGACCTCTCTATAATATCTAGAGAGAGAGAGAGAGAGAGAGAGAGAGAGAGAGATGCACCTCTCGAAAATATCTAGAGAGAAAATATATAAAAAGATGCACCTCGAAGAGAGAGAGAGAGAGAGAGAGAGAGAGAGAGAGAGAGGCTAAAAAAAAATACACCTCCCTCCCCCCCAACAAAAAAATACACACAGGCATCGAAGGCATTAATCCAAGCACACGTGTCCCCCCCCTCCTCCTCTCCCCCCCTCCCTAAACTTATGTATATACGACCTTGGCACGTGTTTTTAGGTGTTTATTTCTTTTTTATAGTCCCCAACCTCGTAGACTACACATATCGTATACCGTATTACACCATTTGTTTTGTTACTCTGTTTTATTCATCTATTTTTATTTTCTTAGCCTGGGAAAAAGTACCGGCTCACTCATTAAAATTTTTTGTGTTTGTGTGTTTTTTTTTTCATAAGAACATAAATATTTACGTAAATGTAAAGAGAATCTACACACACACACACACACTAGAATCTCTCTCTCTCTCTCTCTCTCTCTCTCTCTCTCTCTCTCTCTCTCTCTCTCTCTCTCTCTCTCTTAATAATATATATCCAACAAATTTGATTTTTTTTATAAATATATACAGTAGATACTTATCAAAGCCCCAAAGTATATAATTACCACGTAAATTCTAATTCGATTTTCTTGTGAGGCGACTACCGCGTTCCAAAGGATTTCAGGGAATGTGTTGATTCCTTTGTATTGTCTAAATATTTAAGCCTTCCACACACACACACACACACACAATAGAATCTATCTCTCTCTCTCTCTCTCTCTCTCTCTCTCTCTCTCTCATCCACCTTTACACGAGAATCTCTCTCTCTCTCTCTCTCTCTCTCTCTTCACACTAACAAAATTTTCTCTCTCTTATCCACCTTCACACTAGAATCTCTCTCTCTCTCTCTCTCTCTCTCTCATGAGTGGGCAGATGTAAGTACAGGTAAGGAGTAACTATGTATTTTTTTCGCTTCTGTTTTTTCCCCCACGTAATATATAGCCGCAGTGAATGATTAATGACTGCCCGTAGACCCTGTTATATTGGCGTGTAATGGCCGATCCTAACTCAACACTAGATTACTATATACCTTTATATATATATATATATTTATATATACTGTACTGTATATCACATGCCCACTCGGTCATACATATACATACGGGAACATGCTTCTATGTACCGTTGGCTGTTATGTCCCAGTGGCTGATATGTAAGTACCATTGGTGGCTGTTATGTATGTACCATCAACGGCTGCTATGTACCATAAACTAAATAAGCTATATAGGGTATTTATCCAGTATATTGCCATTTTGTAGCAGTGTTGCCACATCCGGCTAGTTCCCGGTAGTCGGCCCTGTAGGTTAGGTAAGGTCAGGGAAAGTCAGGCTAATTTCAAAATGCCCCATTTAAATATGACCAATCTTGGAAATGGGGCATTTCCAAAGAAAATTGTCTCAAGAGTGGAGCCGGTACATAGCAGCCCTGCAATGTTACGTATACGCCACAGCGATTCATAGTAGCCGACGGTATGTACATAGCAGCTAAGAAGCATACATACGTACCAAAAAATTGAAACATCATGTACTGTGTGTATGATAACATCGATACAACAACAACTACTACTACTACTACTAATAATAAATAGTTTGTGTGTGGGCGCGCATGTAGAGGGCAAAAGTTAAGTTATTAGGCTACACATTGGGGGGGGGGGGGGTGACTTGGGTAAACATTATGACCGTGCCAAGTGAAGGAAAAGAAAAATTGAGTGGTATTTAATCTCAAGGACAAACGTCAAACCAACCAACAACCAACCAATCTGCAACTACCTAATTAACCAACTAACCAAGATTCATATATATGGGCCTTGCAACTAACTAGCCAATCAACCATCTAACAAATCAACCAATCTAGCTGCAACTACTTTTCTATTTAATCAACCAATCAAGCCAACGAATTAAGCCACTAACTAATCAACCAATCTACAACTACCTTACCAACCAACCAACGAACCAACAGATCTAATCAACCAACTAACTATAGCCAATCAATCAAGCCTCTAATCAACCAATCTGCAACTACCTTACCAACCAACACATCTAATCAACCAACTGACTAGACAATCAATTAACCAACTAACCAATCTTCAACTTCTTTACCAACCAACCAACCAACCAACACATCTAATCAACCAACTAACCAATCTTCAACTTCCTTACCAACCAACACATCTAATCAACCATCTAACGAGCCAATCAATCAAGCCAACGAATTAACCAACTATATAACTAATCAATTAACTTGCAAGTACAGTAGGCCTACCTTAATTCCCATCTAATCAAGCAAGCAAGCAACCAAGCCCTTAATTAATCTATCATGGCTCCTTCCTTGTCTTGCTTGGTAGGCATGGCAATCACGAGGTTGGTTGGTTTGGGACTGACAGAGATTTACATTAGTGTTGTCTACTAGTTGGAGTTGGTGGTGTTGTGTGACGTCACTAGGGAGATACGCGTGACGTCACAGGCCTGGGGTAGTGACGTCACTCGCCCAGTCCCGTGGTGCCTTGTTACGTCAGAGGAGAGTAAAGGAATGATACCACCAGGAGCGACAGAGATAAACTGAGAGAGAGAGAGAGAGAGAGAGAGAGAGAGAGAGAGAGGGCATCAGGGACGTAGGGTAGTGTATAGGGGTATTATGGTCTTAATTAATTTAGGGTGGATACAGTAAAAACATTCTCATTTCTAAACAAAATTACAAAACAAAATATATTTAATAATTGCCGGTAAATACAATGATCGTAAATAAAAACCGATAGTCGTCGAATTTTAATATAAAAGAAAGATAAACTGGAAAGAGAGAGAGAGAGAGAGAGAGAGATAGAGGGGAAGGGGGATACAAGGTTGAATATAGCACTGAGGCGACACCAAAGGATCTCAAATTTTTGGTGGGACTCGAGTTGTTGTTGTTGTTTTGGATGAAGATCGAGATGCGCGTGACTTGTGTTACTAATATCCAAGGTTTTGTTAATATATCCTTCCTCTTGTCTGAGGTATATACCTACCCTGTAGTGGATATTATTATTAATATTATCATCCTCTTTTACAGATGTGCGTGACTTGTTTATATTAATATCCAAGGTTTTGTTAATATCCTTCCTCTTGTCTGACGTACTGTACCTGCCCTCTCGTGGATATTATTATTAATTTTTATTTTATTTTACAGTATATGATTTTCCTACCAACCATTATAATTATATCCATACAGTCTCCATTATATAAATAAATAAAATAACCCACACACACACACAAGAGGCAGCAGTGTCACTCAGAGGGCAGCATGGATTATATTTACAGTGCCCATGTGTTGGTGCCAAGAAGTGTGACAGAGGCTAACCTACCTCCCTCCCTCCCTCCATCACTTTCTTACTCTCTCACTAACTATCTTTCTCACTTATTCTCTCGTTCCCTCCCTTAATTTCTCTTACTCTTTCCCTCACTCCCTTCTTCTCTCTCGCTCCCTCCCTTATTTTCTCTTACTTTCTCACTAACTATCTTTCCCTCCCTCCCATCTTCTCTCTTACTCTTTTTCTCTCATTATCTTTCTCTCCCTCAATTTCTTACTCTCACTATCTTTCTCACTTACTCTTTCCCTCCCTACCTTCTTCTCTCTTACTCTTTTCCTCTCTCCCCTCTCTTATTCTTTCTCTTTCCCCCACTGTGTTACTCATCGAAGTACTGAACTGCTGTACATTCCAAGATGGACAAATTATGCTCAAAATAAAGACTATGTAACACACTCCTCAACAACACAGTCAGAGCAGCATGTTAAATTAATTCTGCTAAATCATTAACATCTTAGGTTGTAGTATGGTATTTCAAAACAGGACATATTTTGGTTAAAAAGACTTTTAATATAAATACACTTCCATCCTTATAAGTTAAAAATCAAGCACTGTAGCCTACTATACTCTACTGTAATTGTCAATAGAGAATAAACAATTATTTATAACCTGAGACATACTAGTCCAATTAAGAATATTCATCAATCTAGTATTATAAATAACTTTAAGAGTACATTATAAGCTATTCAGAGTCAGCAAATAAGTTTTCATTAAAAAAATATATATATACGGTATATTATAATAAAAATATTCTTGGGCCACTGTTCAGATATATAAAGTTCCATTAGAGATGTCAGAAAAGAAAAGAGGAGGAGAATGGAGAGGAGACAAGGAGAAAGTGAGTAATGAAAGTAGGATGACAGGAGAGTTGGGAAGGGAAAGGATTATGGTGATGTTATTACTGCATTATGCATCACAAAAGTATCGGTGCAAAGGCAGTCCAATTTAGGAAACTTAAGAGTAAGACAAGCAACCACTATGTATTAAAATAGTTGCAACTTAAAGCTACATAATCCCCCACAGAGATTTTATCCCATAGAGAGGTGAGTAGATCAGGTGGCCTGTGAGAGTGTGTCAGCCCAATGATTGTCGCCTTCGGATTGGTGTTGGTGTTGATAGCAGCCACGTTTCTGTCTTACCAGGTCCCCCCAAAGTAGGGTGATGCTGCAGCTGGGACACTCACCCTCTAACGGCAGCAACATAACACCACTACCACTTTCACTGTCCAACAAACGCTTTGCCAAGCATATCACGTGAGCAACCAATACACATGAGGGGGAAAGGCACCTGAGAAGACCAGCCGAGAGATTGCAAAGAGAAACTTCAAAACAAAATTCATAAACATGTACTGTAATATACCCACAAAATAAACAGTATTCTTCTTCTGTCATGGAAAAAAACTGAATTACTGTATTCTTCCTGTATTCCAAACAAAATAAATTTTTCTTACCTCATAATATCTGTTTTCTTGATTGAGTCTTGGCAAATGACACATATCTCTTCAACCTCAACATCATCAGCCTCTTGTGACACATCAGTCTTTACTCTGGTAGGCTTGACAGGCCCATAGGCAACTGGCATGTGGACTGGTGGCTCCAATCCTGGCTGTAGGTAAAGAAAGAACATAATATTTACTGTACTTACATTTCTGTTCAGGGCACTTCTATTCAGGTTTCAGAACCTACTGAAAACTTCTTTAGGTATTTTAGCATTATTGATAAGTATATACAGTAAATAAAAACATTCAAGCATCACATCAGCAATGATCTCATCCTAAAATATAATACTGAAATTGAAGAAGACAACTGATTAGCTCCTGAGCAGGGTAGATATTCATTCATGCAATAACAACATGAGTTACAGGTAGAATTTTAAAACTTTTTTCATGCAGTACAGGTTTGTCTTATAAATACATTTAATAAAACAATCTGAGACTCACTGGAAACTCCCTCATGTACTCCTGCTGTAGCCAACGTATGGTGAGAGGAAGGCGGGACCAGGGTCGGGTACGCAACATGTGGGACAACACACGTAGGCTGAAATTATACCGCAGTTCGCTTGACTTTTTCTTTCCCACCTCTCGAAGCCGACGACTTTTTTCAGGATGCTGCCATGCCCATTCAAACTGTACCAAAAGAAAAAACAAAACTGGTTTCATCAACTGTAAAACATAAGGGGGAATATATAGAGTACAGTACTGTATACTGTAGTGTTGTTGGTAGTGGTAAATCTGGAGTAACTGATTCTTTCAAAATACAGTATTCCAAGCAACAAGACACCATTATACAGTATTCATTCACTGGTCTTGTTTCCTGGCATACTTTGGAGGAATCAATTAAAAAGCTCCAATAAACCAAAAATATACTAATCTATTAATAATACAGAGAGAATTACTGGTTTTGGTAATGACATAATACAGCATTTAAGTTATACTAATTTGAAAATTAACAAAAACTAAGACTTACACGAAGAGCAGAAATGTCATTAGGAAAGCCGTGAACAATAAGCACCATCACCCTGAAAAGAAGTAAATGCCATACTGTATTAGAACAATATGTTATTAAACAGTGTAATCTATGGAAAAATATAACAATATTAAAGTCAGACCTAGTTTGCTTATTTATGGTAACTTTTTTAATGTTATACTGTGTTGTACTTTTCTTACAATTTAAAATTCTCAGGTTTGTTTAGGTAGGGTTTATTAGCTTTGTGTTAAATATTAATACTGTATCATGACCAAAAATATGCAAAATAAACAAGCATAAAAAATGAAACCAGAGGAACCTGTTATAAAAAATATTCTAGTATGGTAACTGGTGTCTTTAAGGGGGAAATACAGTGTTGGTAAATCTGAAACAACTGATTCCTCGTAATTACAGTATTCCAAGCGACATGTGACCATTATATTTGTAAAACTGGTCCCGTTTCCTGGCATACTCTGGATTCCGGAATGAAGGCGCCCCCAACTTACGGAGAGGTATCACCGTTCCCCCTTACATTACTTACCACGGTCCCTTGTTACTCGTTTTATAAGCCCCTCCAGCCTTCGTTCCCCTGTTGTGTTGTTTAATACGTCTGTTGGGGTCCACCGTGTAGCCAATGTAGGTACGACCACGATATCGAGGGTTGGGGTTGGTGGAGTAGAGGAGGTACACACCGTAAAAATCCTCCACCAAGTCCACATCTCCTCCATCACCCATTATCCCTCCTCCACTCACTCACTAACACGTAATAAAAATAATCCTCTTCCACCAAGTCCCCATTTCATCCACCATCACCCATTAACTTAATCCTTCCTCCACACTCACCGACACGTAAAATTCCTCCACCAAGTCCGTCCACATTTCATCCACCATCACCCATTAATCCTTCCTCCACACTCACTGACATGTAATAATGATTCTCCTCCTCCTTCACCAAGTCCACATCTCATCCAACATTTACACGAAAAATTTCTCCACAAAGTCCACATTTCATCCATCATCCATTAATCCTTCATCCACACTCAGTGACATTTATTATTTTTGTCATATTTTCTGCGCACTCAAAGTCTAAAAACAACAGAAACAATAAATAGAGTCTGTGTAATACTCCATACAGTTATATTACAAGCTGCACTACAACTATAATTTATTTCTACTTTGTTGTTTATTATTGTCTGAGGGTATTGATTAAATGTACCTAAACGGACACATATCTACCCAAAATACTCAAATTAAGAAGTAGCTATATTGCGTAACCTTAGAGAATTAATTTAAACTACCTTATTAATTCAGTCCATTTAAGGTTAACTTGCAACATACAACAATTGCTTTACTGTGGTCTTTCTATAGGGTCTTTACTGTGGTCTGGAGGATGAATGTCGATATTAAATTGTTGGCTACTGGAAGGCAATACTGTATCCCCTCACTCTCCCCCTCTCCCCAGGACCACCAATTGCTCATCACCTTAATCATACTTTGAAAGGATACAAAGAGACTGTCTGTAAAGTTTTAACAAATATATTTTTCTTACTCGGTCACAATTATTGTCCCTGAAGTCCTCACAATATCCTTGTTCCAAGATCTACAATATACAGTACTGTACTGTATACTCGCAATCCAAAATATGTATCTAGGCTTGCTCCGAATAGCCTGATCAAGTATTAAGCGAGCTCAAGCAAATATGAAACAAGAAAAGCATTGTAATTGGCTCACAAGTATGTCAAATGATTCAAAACTTCAACAACACCTGGATACAAATTTTGGTATGAGAGTGTACATACCTTCATCCTTTATTCCACTACAATATTAACATGGCCCAATCAGATTCACAGGTGCACTCTAACAGGGTTGTCTCTCCTCGATATTTAGGAGAACTACCGATTACTCCAAACTATGATACAAAACAAGATGTCCTCACTCGCATTTTGAAGTGCTGATCCAGTCTGTTTTCCGTCATACAATGGAGTAATCAATAGCCCTTCAGTTAGACCACAAAAGGCAATAACTCTCTTAATCTCCATGGAATAGTTTGAGCACAGATGAAAGTTTATTATGACCAAAGGATGAGGGAATAGTTTCGATGCTGGTTTGATATCCTCTACTCAGTTCTGCAGAAAAGATCAACATGTCACTCATCTGTATTGTTCTCGCAGATTATAAACAGGGAAGAAAGAAGATTGCTATAATTATTCGTTCGCTTGTAATATAAAACCTATGTAATAGTATGTGAACACAGATTGCTATTAATTTTTCACATTATAAAGTCTCGGTCAGTATCTTAAAAGTTTACATAACTCGCATTACAGTGGTTATTGACAGCGACTGTCTATTGTGCCCAGTATACGTTAGTCACATCACCTTGTCCGTTCTTGTAAACAAGCATCTAAATTACAGCTTGTTTTTAACCCAACAGGTATAACTAGTATTGTTTGGGTTATCTGCCTTTTCATACTGTACTATATACACTACAATGTCACATGCAATAGTTCTGTAACACCTTTGAATGAAAAAGGCCACAAAAAACAAACAATACTGTAGTTGTTTGTTTGTGTCCTCATGACACGTAAGATTACTTAATGTGGCTCAGCTTCATTCATTTGGTGAGGGACACTTGGCTGTGACTGTACATCTTGCATTAATCCCCTGGAACCGCTACATAAGTTTGTTTTTTCTCACTTCGTGTCTTGATCTTCACTTGGGTGTCCGAGGAGAAGGTCGCTGATGGCTCCAGCGCAGGTGGGGTGGAGGACTTCAAGAAGGCATATGGAGGAGGACCCACCACACTGAGTAACACAGGCAGAAACACCAGCCCGTTGAACACACCAAACACAAACACACCAAAGAAAATCTGAACAATGAGAGAGAGAAAGAAAGAGATGAGATAAAAGAAATAATGTAATTAGTGTTTATTTTTTAATTTTCTTGCTCAATTTATGTTTTAACCATGAGGCATAGTGTGTGCATGTGTTTATATACTAAGGGAAAAAAATAAAAAATCCACTCACTGGCATCACTCACTTTAAAGAAGGAAAGAAAGACATAGGAGTCCGAGAACCAGAGGAAGGAGAAGGAGAGGAAGGTGGAGAAGGCCCCATTGATGACAGGTGGACCCATGATACTCACGGCAAACCTGGCCCTCTCATCTCTTGTACCCCTCACCTGTGGGACGGGAGTTATATGATTTTCATATATGTGGTAAAATATGCACCAACCAGTTTCCCTCCCAGCAAACACACATACCTGCATGAAGTGGAGGGCGATGTGGGCTGAGTAGTCAACACAGAGACCGATACAGAGGACGAGGTTGATGCAAGTGATGATGTCCACTTCCAGGTCCCACCAAGTCATCAGTGCCATTACATTTAGCTGCAAGGGGGAAGGAGGCGGAATATTGTCTTAGACAATGGAAAACTCCACGAAATAACACCAGTCTCTCATATACATAACTGGTCTACTCTGAAAAACTCTACTCTCATACATCTTTCCTCACAGCTTGCTATGTTGTATGTTCCTTCAAATGTAATGTGCTTAGGTATCTTGTTTGAAATCCCACCCCAAAACAACTGTACCCATTCAGCCCTTCAGGTCTCGCTTCGAACATAATCCTACCAGTGTGAGGCAGACACTAAGGAGGACATAACTGGAGGTGAGGATGTCAGCAATAAGGATCAGTGTCATGACCAACACTGCTACCATGGCCAGCAGTAGGTTCCTTATTAACTCTACCATAATGACTTTGTTGGTCTCCCATCCGCTGTACACAAATGATGTCGCTCCGGCCATGTCTGATGTGTAAATAATATGTTGATAAAAATACTGTACAGGTAAAGGTAAAAAAAAAAAAAAAAAATTCTTCCATCATTGTATAACAATTATCATCAATTACTAAAAATCATATAGGAGGTAAAAAAAATACCATAGTAATAAATGGTAAGCTAAAATACCTGATGAGTATTATACTATTCTATAACATTACAGTAAATAAATATATTATCTTAAGCTATATTACCATGCTGACTTAAAAAAAAATTTGTTTTTGTAATGATCTGTTACTGACCTGAAAAGCCAGCGTGTCTGACCAAATATTTGACCTCGTCCATGGCTGCCAACTCCTCCCCTCGGGTTACCAATGTTCGGTGTCTGTAGTCAAATTTGCTAGCCTGTAGGACAAAGATTTATGAAGTTTATCCTTATAAAGCTAGCATTGTGAATCTTCTTTACCTGATTCTGGATACTGCAGGGATCACACAAAACGATTATACTGTATTGTATATACTTGTATATTAGTCAACAGTAAGAGGGTTAAACAGTATCTTACTTCATTATAATGCAAACTACTGATGACTTTACCTAGTACAGTATATGAGAAATCATTATCAGTCACATAGTCAAGAGGTAATGTAATATAATATTTAATGGTGGGCCTCTCTGAAGTCCTCCTTGTTTGGTATAGATTCTAATATCTCTATGGGAATCTAATGGTTCTGTGTCATTTGACCCACTAAGCAAGGCTAAATTGCTCTCCAATAAATTTATTTATATTATTGACCTGGATGTATCCTTACCAGTGATTTGTTTCCCATTTCCAAAGCTCACCTTAGTTGCATTTAGGTCCTCTGAGGGTGAAGAAGTATCTTCTTGATTTTCATATTTAAGGTGGGACTGACCTTGATGGTTTGTTCCCTCTATTTATTAAGAAGACTGCAAACATGCTAGCCTCAAAATTTGTAGTTGTATGTAGATTACTAATGAAGTCAAGTAGTTTTCAATATTGTTGGCACAAAGCCAATATTACTCCCATCCCCAACTTCAACTTCACCCTCTGAGTACCATCTCATCTTTATTACAACCATATCTTCACAAGGCAGTGTCTTCAGACCATTGTTTTTTAATATTTTTTTTCCGACTTGGGTGATGACCTTGAAAATAAGCTAATATCGTATGCTGATGACACAAATCTTTACTCCTCTATTCACTCGCCACGTAACTGAGGAGAAGTTGCAGCATCTTTGAATAGAGACTTGGCTAGGATCACCCTGGTGTCAACTCTGGGGCATGAAGCATAATGCTAACAAACTGCACTCCATCATCATCAGTAGATCCCATACATTGGATCCACCTCACCCCAAACTGCATATTTCTGGTGAACATATTGAGGAAGTCGTTACTTTGCATTTGCTGGGAGTGACTCTGGATTCAAAACTGACTTTTGAGAAGCACATTCACTCCCTGTCTGCCTCTCTGGTACAAAAGACAGGCTTACTTTGTAAGTGCTGCCAAATTATTTCTCATTATTCCATTATATTAAATTCTTTTTACTTTTTCATTTTGCCTCAAATTGAGTATTGTGCACCTGTTTGGATGTCTGCTGCCAACTGCCACCTAAAAATCAATCTCTTGACTTTTTTCACTGGCACAAAGTTGGTGCTATTTGTCTTTTATATAAAGTTTTAAACAATAATCGGCATCCCATACATGGTGCTTTGCCTGAACCGTTCAATCTTACCTGAGTTACTAGATTTACTCTTAATTCTAATGATCTCGCTATGAATAATATTAATGCTTGTACAACACAGTTTTCATAATGTTTTATTCCTTCCTTGTCAAAATATGGAATCAATTACCCATTGAGATTGTCCAGTCTGTGAACATGTCTGCATCTAAATCTCATGTGAATGGCTATTTACTGCAGTATTTTTTTTTCTTATTCTTCTTGGCTTCCTTGTGTCCAGTTTCCTTAACTTTGTTGCCTATTTTCCCTCCCGTGCCTTTTGGTATTTTGTGTGAATCCAGTGTCTGTATATGCACCCTGGGAGGAGGCTTTGGTAGTCTAATGATGATACTACTACTACTAATAATAATGATGGGGAACTTAGGGGCAGAACACATACACACACACCGTGACTCTAGGGGCTGGCCTGGCTATGGTGAGGTTTCCGTCAAAGTGGAAGTATGTCTGGAAGCGAGTACCCACAGGGGAGAACAGGAATACTGAGATGGCCTCACTGAAGAAGGTGTCATTCAATGCCTTCCCCCGGATATCTGGCAAAAGGAGTAGGAGAGATGGGTGAGTTGGCAGATAGCCTAGGTGGCATTATATATTGATCGACTGCTAGGTAGGTACTATAAGGGAATAGGTAGGTACGTAGGTAAGGAAATAGACAGACTTTTAGAGTAACTGAGGTATATATAGATTCACAACTAATCGCACTACAGATAAAATTTAGTCTTGTAGGCAGGAATGGGGTATATACAATAGTCTTCTGCCCACTCCCAGACTTCAACTACACTTAACTAATTACCTTCTCCTGTGTCCCTCAAAGTATAGTCTGCCATGAGGTTGTACCAGGAGTCGACCGAGGACACGTAGGGACTCTCCTGCAGCGCCTCCATCAGTTCCCCAACCTTGTACAGCTCCTGGGAGTAGTTGAGGGCTCCCATGTACACGGTTCCTCGTTCACCTGTTGATGTTGGATGGTCGTGGATGGTTGTGTTGTTGTTGTTTTATGTGTATGTGTTTGCATATAGTTAGTAATCACCAGCATATCTCTCTCCCACCTGTCTCTTCCTCTCTCTCTCTCACCAGTCTGAGGGTATGCTGTCACAAGTCTTGAGAGGAACTGGTAGAGGTACGAAGAGTGAGGTATGAACTGGATGGGGTCAAAGTCCTGCCTGAGGTTGGTCACGCTCCAGATGCTTCCCCCCAATAGCACAGCCGTTGCCACCAACACCAACGCCTGCAGGAGGGACACATATAAACAAGTAATAGCATAACAAATATAAAGAAAACATAATGCACTGCCTGTGTGTGTGTGTTTCTTTCTATGTGTTTAACAGTGTGGAAAATAGGCCTGCTTTATTCAGTCATAAGTATGTGTTTTGAGCACATTCCAGAGTTGATAAATAAACAATTAGGGTTGATTATATAATGACTGAATAAATAATCAGGTAGCAGAGGAAAAAAAATATGAAAATATTGGCAGACAGACAGGAAAAATCAGTTGAAATTTAATCATGAGATGCAACATAAAAAATTAAATGAGAGTGACCAACATATACATATACCTTGACTGGTTTCTTGATGAGATTCTTAGAGTACACTTTCTCAAAGAAGGTCTGGCAAAGCTCAAACTGTGAGCAACTGTTGGGCTTCCAGTTCCTGTGTTTGTAGCACCAGAAGAGTCCATTGCGAGTGTCTGTAGAGGAAGGGGCATAGTCAAATTCTAAAGTAATTTTCATTGTCACCAGAGGTCATTGTAATTGTCTGGCCTGTGGTGCAGTAGGTGTTATAGTTTTCATCATTCACGAGTCCATCTTGAGTTCCTGTAAGAGTCATGTTTGTTTTGTGATAAATACTGTACACAAAAATTCAACAAACAAGCCATGTGATCACTGTGACTTTTGGTGTTTAGAGAAATGACTTTGGATGCTGACTGTATTTCATGGTCACAAATCCATGCATCACAAAGACAACTACTTTCATTCACAGCATTATGAATCTCAGAGGACAGTAAATGTTAGTGTTAGATCTTGGTGTATAATGTCAACATGACTCACCCTCCAGCCGTCGTTGGTCAAGTGTGAACCAGGCCACAAAGAAGGTGGCCTGGAAGATGTAGAGTGTTACCACACCTACAGCAGAGTAGATGCAAAAGGAGCGGAGGGCGGGCAGCACCTGTATAATTGGGCAGAGGCAAGCAATGGGAAAGTACAGTGATGATCAAAAGTCCTGCATCAGGGGAATGAAGTGACCCATTTAAGTGAAACTCATGAACCAATTCACAGCTATAGCTTTGAATAATTTTTTGACACAGTTTCATTGAAGAACATATAGATATTGCTCGTGTGTGTGTGTGTGTGTGTGTTTGTTTTGGGACTTACAGTGGTGGCCCCTATGAAGAAAGCAGCAAAGTCTGTGAGTGACGTGACGGTGATGGCAACCCCAGCGTGACGTAGGGCTTGACCCACCCTCTTATGTAGCTCCTGCTGACATTCCTGAAGGTGGGAGAGGAAGTTAAAATGGAGGTTGTGGTGCAAGTTCTCTCTCTGTCTCCCTTTTTTCTATTTATAAACTCTCTCTTTCTGTCTCACCTGGTGGTCCAACTTGTTCCAGCATTGCATGAAGACAAACATATCATCCACTCCAAGGCCAAGGAGGAGGAGAGGCAGGATGGTGTGGACGGGGCCGTATATTAATCCCAACCCGCTACACAGACCAAACGCCACCACCACGGCCATGAAGGTAGCCAGCATGCCCATCAAGGAGAGACCAGGCTGCATACAACACAACATTCAATATCAACTTAATAATTTGTACAATGCCAACATAAAAAAATCATTATGACATCAGTAACATTCAACGCCACTAACACTGGCATAAAAGTTTTGAGGTCTCTCTTTGAAGTGCTAAATTGGTATCTACTGTATTTTTGCAACACATCCTATTTTTCTACCAACATATTTTTCCACTATCCCAACTCTACTTTTCCCCCCATACTCCCTCTTCACACACACACACTCACCCTGTTCTCCACCATGTTGAACTTGCCCAACATGAGCTGCACGTAGATGAAGAGGATGATGAAGCCGATGGTTAAGAAGGTGACGTCGCCAAAGATGGTGTCGCTGCTGATCTCAGCAAAACTGGATACAGTAATAATAATAGTAATAATAATAATAATAATTATTATTATTATTAAATAATAATATTAATAATAATCTGGCTGTGGTGAACTTTAGGGGAGTGAAGCTACTTATAGTACTTGTCCTCTTAATAATATTACTACTGCTACTACAGTACCACTACTAAAGAATAACTGTGGGTGAGTGAGTGAGTCTTTTTACCTTCTCTGTGAGTAATAGTAAATTTGTAGCCCCTGAGGAGTTCCAGTGATGCTGTTAAGAGCCTGGATGAACTTGCCTTCCCAGGTGTACAGTTCTGGGTCCACCTGAGTTTAAATATAAAAAAATATATGTATTTGATATACACATTAAACTAATATATATATATTGTATATATATACATGACTGGCTAACCATTTCTCTGATTAACTGGTTCTTTAAAAATGATTGAATAACCAGTTCTGAGACTGACTGACAAACTGGTTACCTCAGACTGATTATCTAACCATTTTTAAAACAGTGACTGACTAACCACTTCTGAGAGTCCAGCGTTGTTATCTAAGTTAGCATCTACTCTCTGACTGTTGATCTGCATAATAAGTCTGGTGAGGGCAGTGCGGGCAGAAGTGATGTGGCCGCTGGTATTCCTCTCCACACCACCCAAGTACTCGGTGAAGTTCAACGGGTAAGAGAAGGTGGCGCTGCAGATGACACAGTTTATTCCATATTGTTAAGTCCTTGGAAAACAGGCATTTGATTTTACTGTCGTAAATCGTTAGGTAATTCTAGAGTATTAATAATAGGAGAAAGTCTGATACAGTACTGTACTACAAATTACAGTTGTAACCAGGCAGCCAACATTATAAGTACATTACTAAGCTAAACAAGTCAATCAACATTATTACAGTAATTATAAGAGAAACAAGTCAGTTGTTATTATTATCAAACAACCAACCAACCTCATATTGACGGTGTTGATGGCATTGACCACATCAGCGTCGGTGAGGGAGTGTATGACGTCAGTGTCCTAGCCCCACATCTCTAGTATACTCTCCTCTAGGCAGGCGGTGGGCATACGGGTGTAGAACTGGTAGTATGTATTTTTATCAAAGGCCAGTGACCAGTCCAGCTCCTTGTGTGGGTCGATGTCTGGGAATATCTGCGCCTTAATCTCCAGTAGTTGCTGCCTCTGTTTGCCTCCCAGCGCTGGCACCCTAATGACAGAAATTTATATTGAAGGGGAAAAAAGAATACAGTGCTAGGTCTACTGTTGATAAAAGCTCTATTGCAAGAAGGAGAAGGAGATAAAGAGGAGGGACAGCAAAACCAAAGGAAATAGATTGAAACAAGGTACAGCTCAAGAAATGAAAGAGAGTGCCACTTACTAACCTGAAACAGAGATCATCTTGTGTGTAGTTCTTGCCATCCACTCCAGTAATCTGTACTGACCTTATCTGGTTGTGGACGCGGTACATCTGTCAATGCCATGAGGAAACTGGGTTACTAAATAACAATAATATTATTAACACATTATTTTTCTTGTCCATTATAGATAAGTACATGATACAAAAGTAAGCAAAATCCATGTACTGTTGTTTAAATATTTTTTAGATAAATTTCCTTGTTTCGTTTTAATGCTCTCTCTTTCTCTAACTGACCTCCCTGACGTACTGAGCGGTGAGCACATTGTCAGCCTCGTACAAAATCATTTCAAAGCGTTGGTCTGGTGGGAAGTTCTGCTTCTGCCACTCCAGGATTTTTACAAAGTCCGAATTCTGTCAGCAAACAGTAGCACCGTACAGGACTTGATCAAGGTCAGGAAAGGATATAATTCATATTTTATTGATAAGAATGATGATATAACACCTTATGACATGGGTTTGTCCATAGACTCCTTCTGAAGTTTGTAAAGATACAGTAGGCCTACACAATTGATTGAGTGCCATTCTGGTTATCCCTGCCAAGGAGGTTATGTGATTACAATAGATTGGTTTTAATATACTTTATAGTACAGTACTGTACTGTATATGAATGAAGGTGAAACATTAGTGACTGTTCACTTAGACTTCCACAACTAACAAAGTGATAATTCACTTTTCAGCTCTGGCTGCTGGCAGAGTATTGCATTCTCAACAATGCTCTTGATGATGTATCCAGTATGAATTCTGCATAATTTTATTACTAAAATTGTATTTTTCGTTGTACCAGTAATATAATTTGAGTTAGTATCAATTGAAGGCCTATCCATTTTCATCAACTATACTCAAGAAGTACTAATATATATTTGTATTTGTGTTCTCACACAAAATTCCAATACAGGTACAATTCTGTAAGCAAGGCACACCTTTATGCTTGACCAACCAGTATATACACAAGTGGTATATACAATTATTACAGTAATCTAATCTCCTAGTCATGTACCTTACCTCGCTATCAATAGCACTTAAATTATTGGTGTAGATCAAAGTGAGGAAGGTGGACTGTCTGTGATGAGGGGTCCAATAATAATAATAATAATACATGAGCATCAACTAACTCCATGTGTTCTAACCTGAGGGATCCATAGCTTCTCTGGTCGGTTCTCTGGTGTGAAGTTGAGGAATCCGAGGGCACAGATGGCAGTCACACACACACAACCCAAGATGAAACGGATGGGATGACACGCTACCAGGAGACCATACCTACACACACACACAGATAATGTTAAGCAGAAAAAAGAAAACTGTACTAGGACAGACAAACAGTATATATATTACGAACAAGTAGGAGACAGAGAATGGGGGGGGGGGGGGGTCAGGCACAAGGCAGTGGAAGAAACGAAAGGGGTATAATGATGGTATGTATAATCAACACTTTTCCGTGACCTCCATCTGTTGCCCCCAGACACAACATTCTCCTAGATATGACAGATAACAGTTAAAAGGTAAAGCAAAAAAACGGTCTGGCTTTGGAGTGGTGTTATGACTCTTCCCCTCGTGTTGGTCACTCACCTTGGCCTTGCCCGTCTGGTTTACCAAGATGATAACGCAGAGTATATATTATTATAAACTGTGTCTGTCTTAATCGTGAACTGTGCTAGGCCAGAAAGACCCTGTAGTCGAAAGTGAGAAGGGGACAGACAGGAATGACTGCAAGCACGAGGGGATTAAAAAAATAGGGACAATGTAAGAGATAAATAGGATTGGCTATGTGGACTGTGGTCCTCTGTCCAGTCCTCTGTCGACTCTAGTAAAACAGCTGCAACAGCAAAGGTTTTTATAACTTTAGATCCACGTGGGGAGGACTTGGGTATTCAATTGATGTGTGATAGGCAAGGTTGGTGATAAAATGGATCTTATTTTCTTGTGGGTGAACTATAGGGCTAGCTAATTCCTTCAACCTATAGGCCTATTGGGAATCATGTCTTATTTATTATTCACGACGACAAGCAATATTATCAAAGCTCACCAGCAGAATATCGCCAAGAGATAAACTCTGACACAGCTGTTCCCTACAATCTCCAGGTACGTACAGTCTGTTACAGTTCCGACTGGGCCACCCAGTATCGAGAGATCGCAGATGTGGCAGCAGTGTGTGTGTGTGCTCGAAAATTATACGGATCGTCAACACTCTCCCTCTGTAGTGAACATGACCTTGCCTCAAAGTTCATTCCATAGATGGCGCTGTGTAGTTGTGGAAGGAATGTGGACTGCAGGGTTGAAGTTTCGGGAAACATCTATGCTCGTGCCAATGAGTCATGAGCTCTCAGGCAGAGTGGTTGAGGAATGCTATTATGGAAATTTAACAACTATATTACACAATGATCAGGTGAAGCTAAGGTAAAGTTGTTCGTGTCCTGAACAGTGAATATTTCTTCTTAATGGTTATCATGTTTGGCATGCAACATTGCTCAGCCGTTCTGACAGAGCTCACGTCTCGTTGCCACGATTGTTATCTTGTTTTTCTACCAACTAGGATCGGGCAGATAGGTTGTTTTCTTTGTCCATCATATTTTGGTAAGCATAATTTGAGATCACCTTTGATTTCGTATTTTATTTGTAAGTCAGGTATTACATGCATAGTAAAATTCCTTCATTGCTAAATACTTTTTCTCGTAATAAAAATGTTAAAGTCAACTGTAATTCTCTCTCTCTCTCTCTCTCTCTCTCTCTCTCTCTCTCTCTCTGAAATAAACACCATCTTATCTTATCCTATCTCTATACTAATGAAATGGAACAGAGAGTGAGGACCAATTCCACAGTTGTTCGTTGTGATTTGTTAGCACCCAAACGAAAGAAACTAAACTGTGTAAATGACTTGTGTCTGATTTATTGGAAGCATCTGATGAGTAAAGTATGCAGCTATTGTAATAATACAAATGCTCAATTAATAGTTTTGGTGAATAGGAATAATCAGCTTTTGAGAAATAACGAAGCCTTACAAGTGTGTTTGGGGAGGACTCTGACAAAATGACTGTGGATTCAGTCCTGGCTCCCTGACATTCTACGTTAATAAACAAATTAGTAGTGTCGAAATAAGCGATCGTTTTGCCAGTGATAATCAACTCGCATTGATTGTTAACTGGGTTATGTTTGTTTTGAACCCACAGGTGAACGGGGAAGAGGCATCACTCCTAACGACCAAACGTGTGTTTAACCTACTAATAGATTACCCCAAGTTTTGCTAATAGATACATTAATGTGTGCATAGTAGTAGGTGATCTACCAAATTTGCACACCGTTCACATAATGATGGATTTATGTGGAGAAGAGAAGGGCGAAGTCTCAGAAAGTAGCCTAGGTGGGCAAGGTGAACTTCGTTGGAACCTCATAGAGAACATGTGGGCTAATATGGTCAACTGCTGGGAGCCAGAGATGGTGGAGCGGAGACCGGAGGCACTAATGGCTCATACCCAGGCTCAGTGGGAGATGTTCCGCAACAAACCTAACAAATTCGACGCATTGTGGCCTCTGTGCCCGATAGACTGCGTGCCGTCATAGAGAAGGAAGGTGGCTGGACTGGTTATTAATTGTCAATGTAAATAAAAAATTATTTTGTTTAAATAAATGTTGTTGGGTTGTCAAGGATTGTATAACTCCTACTTTGCCTATTTACATTTATAGAGTGTTCCTGTCTATTGAAATTATGAACCTGTAAAGATGAAGAAAGTAGAGAATAACCAGAGTTTTATCTTTCCCCCGGCCAACGAGGGTTCAACCGCCGATTTTACAGCTGGTTAGCATATTTCTCGAATTTGGCTGGAGAGCAAGAAGTGCTGGGACAAAATGAAGGAAAATTGCTCCTAACATATAGGAATAAAAGTAACCATAGGAAATTTTTTAAATAGTCTCATTGTCTTTCCCAGCTCATTTTACCTACTTGACTGCATTTCAACCCAACCATACTTAATCTAACCTAACTGAACGGATTGCATTGACCAGGTCAGAATTGAAAAATATGCCTCCGAATAGGGGTCCCTCTGAGTGTGCAGTGTGTTTTAAGATGTGATCTCGGGCACGGACGCGAATATTTTATATTTATTTATAATGCAAGTAAATCTTGGTTTAATCACGTGTTCTGTCTGACTTTTACTAGGAGCTAATTTTCTTTAGGATTATTACACATACAGCATGATATCGGTAATGTCAATTTAGACACATTCTTCTTTAATTTGTGCAGCTAACGTTATCTATTCATTACTTGATGACTCGATAAAAAGATACACAGAATATGCGAGAGGGATAGTTTCGGAGTAATTTCATAATTCGTAGGATTTATGGTAACGGGTGATACAATAAACAAAGTAATAAAAATCTTTAGGATTTTATCATTATAAGGAGTCGTTACTCTGAAACGCTCATCAAATACTGACTGGCAAACTACATTCCTAGCTAAAGTAATGACCCTACGTATCCGTCTGCTCAACCGGTGCCTTCCAGTGAACTTCACCTTGCCCACCTACTTTCCAAAACTTCGCCCTTCTCTTCCCCACAGCCACACACCGTTATCTCTGGAATAAATCAATCATTATGTGAACGATGTGCAAATTTAGTAAAACACCTACTGTTATGCACACACTATTTTTCACTACAAAAGGTTAATTAGCAAAAATCGGGGTAATCTATTAGGAGGTTAAACACACGCTTGGTCGCTAGGAGTGATCCCTCTTCCCCATTCAGGTGTGGCTTCTAAACAAAACATAACCCAGTTAATATAACAATCAATGCCAGTTGATTATCATTGGCAAATTGATTGATTGATTGATTGATTGATTTTTGGCGCTGCAACATCGAGATCATATAGCGCTAGAAGAAGGTGATAGAAGAGGTGGGACAGCAAGCAGGAAGGAAATAGAAAGAAAAGAGACAGTTGAATAACTGAAAGAGATTGGCTGGGGCCGAAGGGGCGCCAAAACCCTTAAAGTATTGCCCTCTATCACTACCGGCAATACCCTCCTACGGGGTCTAAAGGAGAAAGGGAGAAGAGGTGGAGATGAGGCAAAGGTGAAGAAAGAACAGGATAAGAAAAGTGAAAAAGTTAGAAGGAGGTGAAGAAGAATCTATCATTGGCAAAAGATCACATATTTCGACACTTATGTGTTTAACGTAGAATGTCAAGGAGTCAGGGCCGGTCCCACATAGTTATTTTGTTCGTCAGATTCCTCCCCAAACACACTCGTAAGCCTTCGTTATTTCCCAAAAGCTGAGTATACCTATTCACCAAAACTATCAAGCACTAGTATTATTACAATATCTGTAAACTTTACTCATCAGGTTAATCCAATAAATCAGTCAAAAGTCATTTACACAGTTTAGATTCTTTCGTTTGGGCGCTAACAAATTGCAACGAACAACTGTGGAATTGGTCCTAAATCTCCATACGATTTCATATCTAAATAGCCTGGATAAGATAAGATAGTGTTCATTTGAGAGAGAGAGAGAGAGAGAGAGAGAGAGAGAGAGAGAGAGAGAGAGAGAGAGAGAGAGAGAGATTACAGTACACTTTAACGTGAGTGAGAGAGAGAGAGAGAGAGAGAGAGAGAGAGAGAGTGAGAAGGAGTATTTAGTAATGAAGGAATTTTGCTATGCATGTAATACACTGTAACGTGACTTACAAATAAAATACAAAATCAGAGGTGAACATCAAATAATGCCTACCAAAATATGATGGCCAAAGCAAACAACCTATCTGCTCGATCTGCTCGAGTTGGTAGAAAAACAAGAAAACAATGCAATGTTGCATGCTAAACATGAAATCCATTAAGAAGAAATATTCACTGTTCAGGCTACGAACAACTTTACCTTAGCTTCACCTGATCATTGTGTAATATAGTTGTTAAATTTCCATAATAGCATTCCTCAACCACTCTGCCTGAGAGCTCATGACTCATTGGCACGAGCATAGATGTTTCCCGAAACTTCAACCCTGCAGTCCACATTCCTTCCACAACTACACAGCGCCATCTATGGAATGAACTTTGAGGCAAGGTCATGTTCACTACAGAGGGAGAGTGTTGACGAATCGTATAATTTTCGAGCACACACACACACTGCTGCCACATCTACGATCTCTCGATACTGGGTGGCCCAGTCGGAACTGTAACAGACTGTACATACAAGTACAGTTGTGGTCATAAGATGTCAAGACTTGTAGAAAGCTCATCGATAGCTTTGAAATTTCGAACAGAATTGCTCTTATGATAACTTGTTGCGTAAAGCAACCCTGAACAAAAATATGTACAGTACGTGAAGCTTTATTGTCATATAATAAAACCACATGACCCTCGCAGGAAAACAACAGGATAAATTAATGATACATAGTAATAAAAGGGAAGGAGGGACGAGGGTGCAAAGGCTAAATGATTACCGCATGCCGAATATTATCACACACTGCCTGCTAGACTTCACCCTCTGACCTCGACCCTCCCCCCTTCCCCCCCACTATGCAAGAAGATCTGCTGAGACAAGCTTTTAGTCACGGCTTTATCCAGAAAGCTAAATAATGTCACCATTATTACACTGATACAGTCAACAGTCAGTCAGTGTGTGCATGTGTGTGCCGTAGATCGAAGTGCCTTAATTATTTTCGAGATTTGGTTACGGTATTCAAATGTGCGTCATCATCTCGTTTTGTGTACGGAATGAATGACTGTATGAAAAAGGGGAGAAAGAAGACGGGTTAATTTGGCCAGGAAGACTTAATTTATACCACAAAAGAGGAGACAATGATGAGGAGGAACAGCATGCAAGATTTAAGGAAAAAATAAGCAACAAGGGTGCCCAAACCCTTATTAGAGTATTGTCCACACATCTGTGCAGGCAATTTTATATCCGGATACACCACAACGTCTCAGGATCTCATGCAGAAGCCGGTACGCTGCTAGGAGCTTAAAGGTAAATAATTATATTGTCTAAACGTCAAGCTTCTGAATATACAGTACAGATAATACGTTGGTTGCTGGTATCATTGTACACTCGCGCACCACAATCTCTAGCCCAACTGAGTTTGGGGCGACGATATGGCTCGGATCCTTTCTGGACGACAGCCCACTGAAACTATCACAAGGTCAGCAGACCCGCACCAACAGAAATGCTTCGAAAAATTGAAAAGGGGTCTGACTCACTGTGTCATGTAAACCTTATATACAACTCTTTCTGTGGTTATACACTAGTATCAATAGTATTTTGGCTGCAAACATCACAATATTTCTTTACTGCATTTTAATTCCACAAATATTTGCATGAAAGAGGGACACAAAAGAATATACCAATAATCTTTCAAGATTTACAATTAATACGAAGCACTTCCATACCACCCAGTGAACACACAGGTATTCAGTGTGTGTGTGTGTGTGTGTGTAGCCTACTGTAACATCAAGATTCTTCCTCAGAAATTGTTTCCTTAACGTGATTAATCTTATGTAGTTTGTTAAATTATCTAGAACGATTTTTTTTTTTTTTTTTGTGAAAGTGACATTTTGATGACAGTGACTCGTCCTGAACCTAAAAATTAAGTGTTTTCCTCAAACTCATTCTTCATTCTTTCAGTCATTCTGCCGAGTGTGATCTGATTAAAATGGCGTTGCTTTTCAGATATAATTTATTACTTCACATTAAATAAAAAAATTCTATCAATAGGCAGTAATTACAGTCCCCTATGTATCCATGCTTTGGCTGATTAACATTAACAAAAGTAAGGTAAGATTAACATGAAAATGAACATGAAGAATATTGCGTGTGTGACCCCGAAACACCAGCAGTGTGTCTCCTCTCCATATGAAAAGATGGAATTATTGTAAGATAATATTGAGAACGTATAAAATGTCAGTTGATTAATGTGTAGGAAATTGTTGTTTGTTATAGCTTTTTTTTTTTTTTTTTTTTTATTAATTGCGCCGTAGCGTCAATCAACAGGCAGGCAACAATACATACGGGTAGGCGGGACCCATGAGAATCCAATGACTACAACCACACATACACACGCACACACACATCACGAAAACATAACAGAATGGAGCACAAGCATACAGACAAATATTTACATTATGACCTATTTAAATCCACCAAAACGAGGGTGGCGTACCAGAAGTTCCTCCAGAACCTGATGGTTCAGCAGGTGTCGACAAACCACATCAAGTGGCAGGCCCCGGGGCAGCAAGTGTCGGACAGTGGGGCAGGCCAGGCAATAGTGCTCTATAATGTTAGCACGAGGCGCTCGACACAAGCGACACTCAGTGAAGGGAGGCTCACCCTGCATCCCAGCAACCTGCCACGGTGGCCTGTAGCCAAGCCTCAAACGAGCAGAGACTACATTGTGCCTCCGAACCATGAGGCCTCGACGACGGTAGGAATATTTGTGACGGCAGACAGACTCGTAATGGTTGATGGAGATGCTGAAGGGCCTCTCTGCATCCCTGCGTCGCTGTACAGGGAGGAGAGCGGCGGAGCGGACTTTAGAGAGGTAACATGTCAGGGAGAGAGGACGTCCAACACCACGAGGAGGCAGATGGCAGGCTTCCTTTGCGAGTCTGTCAACTGTACCATTGTGACGTAAACCTACATGGGATGGCACCCATAAAAATTTGACAGTCAAGTTACGATGACGCAATAAGGCCAAAAACGATAAAATCTGCTGAATAACAGTAGAGTGTGTGGGCTGAACACTAGAGAGGGAATGAAGGGCAGGTTTGGAGTCACAAAAAATGGCAGCATTCACTCCACGTTGACAAACAACACTAACAGCATCCAGAATGGCATACAGTTCACACAATGTTGAGCTAGAGTGGTTACAGAGACGACGGCCAACCCAGCCCCCTGGAGGTGATACCATGTCAGGTGAGAAGACGGCACAACCTGCTGTACCATCCACTTGCAATGAGCCATCAGTGTAGAGGCAGTATGGATCTGTGATGGAGGACGTCACTGTTTCTATGTGTTCCAGAACCAACTGCCACTGTAGAGAAGGTAGTTCCGACTTGGAAGTAGGTGTGAAGCTCACATCAGGTGTTGGTAGCATCCACGGATGGGGCCCTGGGGGGACGTCTGCCACCATTATATCTATATTAAGACTACGGAGCATAGAGGAAACAGACCTTATAAGAGTACGTCCAGCAGGCAGTATGGGAGGGACCGGGTAGTTTGGTCTAAGAGAAGTCCTGACTAACTGAGAGTAATAGGGTGAAAGATGTGGGAAATGGAGGCACTTGACAGTGAAGCAAGTAACACTAGAATAAATTCTCTCCACTAACGGGGGAAGATGCAACTCACGCTGCATGTTCACTATCCTGGTCGACATTGGACACCCGAGAATTATTCTCATTGCTCTATTCTGAAATTTTTCTAAAGTTTCCAGAGTAGCCCTGGGAAGTTGAATCAGAGCAGGGGAGAGGTAATCAACAACTGAACGGATAAAAGCAATATAGATAGTCCTGGCTACTGGGATGGAGATGCCCGAGGAGTTGTTAGTGAGCCATTAAAGTGGTGTAAGTCGGCGCTGGAGACGATCCAATAAGTCCTGGACAAAGGGATGGTCTTGAGGTCTGGCAGGGATAATCGGCCAAATATTGACTGGCGCGCCCAGGTAGCGATACTGGGAACACTGGCCGAGCTTGAGGAAGGCGGCAGGTAAATATTCTGCTCTTATCTGGGGAAACAATAATGCCACAGTGAGAGGAGGCCACTGTTATAGCCCTATACTGTATATGTTTTAAATTGTGTTTGGTCATCCTTACATTATTGGTCACTATGTTACGGTGGAACCATCATTATTTTTACCCACTGTGCTTAGACGGCCACATAGGTGAACAGATATTGTCTGATGCATTCTCTGGACCCTGGTCAGATGATTCTCTCTCTCTCTCTCTCTCTCTCTCGATATAGACACACACGCTCGCGTGCGCCGAATAAACCTCTGAGTTCACTTGCTGATTTGAAGTGTGTTGTTTAGTTAGTGATTTCAAGAATCCTCAGGCAATATTCTTTCGTGTGCTAGTTCATTATAAATTATGGGGATAGTATATTGCAATAATTATATACATAAATGTCATTCACACAGCCAAAATATGATTGCGTAGCCTTAAAAAAACAATTAATTATACATGTCAAACAGGGAGTCAAGCTTGTATCGGTTCGAAACGTATGTTCGTGCTTGTGTGGCATCTTAATCGTTTGAGTGGGCTGTCGTCCAAAAAGGATCCGAGCCATCATATCTCCGGCCCAAACTCAGGTGGGCTTGAGACTGTTGTGGTGTGCGAGTGTACAGTCACGAGCATAAGTTTCTTTACCCCCCTGGCGAGAGTTAGGTCGAAGTCGTGGTTGGATATGGACTAGACGAACAAAATTGGACCAGTTCGTAATGTTCGGATGATGCTTCATGTCACGGTTGGTGTTCACTTGAATACAACAAATTTTACGCCGTCATGAGATACTGACTCCCAATGTTCGTTTGCCTGGCCCGTCTCCAACCACAACTTCGACCTCATTCTCGCCATGGGGGTAAAGAAACTTAAGATCGTGACTGTACAATATCCTTTAGAATTTAGATACTGTACGTATTCTCGCTTCCTCGCCCCCTCCCATTTTCCAGCACACATACTATACAGTCGAACACTCGCACGTTTTTTTATACTTCTGTTCATAGTAACTTCATTCAATGCTCGGCCATCAAGTACTGAAGATTGATTGATTGATTGATATCAGGCACCACAACAGCGAGGTCATATAGCACCAGAAAAAGGTGATAGAGAGGTGAGACAGCAAGCATGAAGGAAATAGAAAGAAAATAGGGACAGTTGAAGAACTAAAAGCTAATGGCTGGGGCCGAAGTGGCGCCAAAACCCTTAAAGTATTGCCCACATCACTAATGCAGTACGGGGAGTACTGAAGACCAACTACTGAACTACATATATAATTATAATAGACCCAGAACCCCTAATCATCAGCAGTCTGTTAACAAGAAAGCAGAATAAATCACCGGCGAAAAATATCTTACCTATAAAAGAAGTTCTCGAGAGAATTGACCACTGTAAAACTTATTCTCTGAATGCAATTCAACTGCTTCTCCGGATCCGAATCAGGCATTGTTTTAAAAGGTGGTATACAAGTATTAGTTGTGATGTGACAATTTTTTTTCTCTCTCTTCTCTTCTGGGTTTGCCTCAGAAGAGTGATCAGGCTGTCTTAGTGTGTTGTGTCTGATCTCCTAGTGTGCACACTGTGCAGTGTAATGCATGACCACTAGGTATTATGTGGCTGATAACAGTGTGCAATGGTCTGTATAGGTGGCTGATAACAGTGTGTAGTTGTCACTAACTGCTAATGAAAGATTGTGATTGTGAGCACTACCATGAGGTGTGGTTGAGGATGAGGAACCTTTTTCAGTAACAAGAAGCTCAAACACACACACACACACACTTCCACAAGACTGGCAGGCTGACCAGAACTGACTGGGATATTATCATTTAAACAGTTATGGTGTGTTATCTTCTCAGCACTTAACTAATCTACCGAGAATACGAGTAGGTATAAGGTCATTGGCATTCAATATATGATATGGCTCGCCTCAAACACGTTAACAGGAAGTGAACAGAAAGAAAAAGGGTAGAAATGGATTTTTATGTTTATGATAATCAATGGACAGGGAGAGTTAAGTGGGGGAATTATTAAGGCATTTTCAGATAATAAGATATTTTTGAGTAAGAATATATTGCAGATTTCAGTCTCCCCCGAGTTGACTTATCCCTGCAAAACACTCCTCTTTGTGGTCCACTAAGCCCATTACTCGGACCTACACCCCTTCTATAGCAAGCATATACCATTAATATTTAATATATAATCTAAATAACAAGCAATAAGTAATATAAAAGCGTCACCTCCCTTACCTGCGCTCCTGCACTCTTACGCTGACAATATGGCTACCGAAGTTCCAACATTTAATCTGAATAAATGTAGTTTTCTGACTTTCGTATATTTCATTATATTTATTTCCATAAAACTTCTGTCATATATATTGATAGACTCAACAACTACAACTGTGAAGCAACTAAATATATGGATTTCATTACTTGTAGTAAAATATTAAAGAAATGTCAACTATTTCCCTAGTTCCCTCAAATAAATAATGTATCATTTGGTGTTTAGAGAGAGAGAGAGAACTGATCTTGGGCATTCAATACAATAAGTTCATAAAATGGATATTAATAGAAAGTCATTTATTTCATTAACAAATGTATAAAAATATCAAGAAGTATATTATATAACAGGACACCTTCACCAAGAACATTATAACAGTAACAGAGTATACAATAAGAATTTTTCTCCATACATTTAGCTCAAACTGAATGAGCTATGAAGAGAATATCGCACTTTGAGCCGTATGAAATACAACTCAGTGACCAATACAACTGTTTCTTGGATAAAGAAACCCACTTTTGTGTTGCTTCATCCAACTGTCTGTTTACCACACATCGTGATACTCCTTGTAACTTATATGGAGACATTGTGCAGGTTACAGGCAGTTACTAATTTATTAGCTTTTTTATGGCTGGTGTTATAAGTTTTCCTTACCTGTGAATAATTTTTGAAATAATGTAACTGATTTTGATAGATTATGAGGCTGATAACTTGTCGCTATGAATTCTCATCGTTCATAACAACTTTCATAATGAACAACGTATAATCACACTAGCAACTGCAGAGAACTGCTAAATTGACCTCACAGGTAAGAGGTCACTGTAGGGCATGATTTTTCTTCCATACGACTCTTCCTCTCCAACATATACATTACTGTACTACCAAACAGGAGTGGATACATAGTACAAAAAAATAAAAAATAAAAAATAGATCCACTACTGTAATAGCCAAGTGCACATGGAGACCTTGATAACTTTGTACATACATACACTGCACAAAATCAAGGATGTACAATACACACATTTATTAAGCACAGAGGAAGACGAGTTACATTTACTGAGCAGCCAATGACTGTTGAAGTTCATGACATTAACATTCAGTACAATAATATATATAAATAATAGACAACATACAGTACTAGTAATCACAGTTTTCAGATCTAGTTTACTATCATCGTTTTTTTCTGGATGATGGTAAAATGGAAATCTATCCACCTAGCTAGGCCGTTTAACACTACTGAGGTTATCGGGTGGTACTAGTCCCCCCATAATATTGACTCTTGTTGTAAATACTGTACATGTACCCTTTTATCACAAATCACTCCCAACACACTTCTCCACCCACTCCACCTGGCCTGCATTCTCTTCTTCACATCCCTACCATACTCTAAATTACTCTGAATACTGTACTCAACCTATAGTAATTCAACATGTATACCCTCACTATCTCTCCCAAATGTGGATAATTACCATCACCCAGAAAACCATAGAACCAGAGATTCACTTGGTCATTATACTGTATCACCATCAATAAATATCTCTCTAAGTCACAGATAATAAGTGTATTCATTCAGTGATCAAATAATAATTTTAAACTGACCACAGAGCCTCACAACCATATGCTTCGTACCAGTAATGAGTTTGAAATAATATCTTAAGTATTCAAAATATATCTATTCCGACATAATTATACTGTAAATAAATACATGGAAGTCAGTTACCCATTACACTATATTACAAAGTTAGACTCTCAAAAAATTATAACACATACAGTACATTATAATAGCAGCAGCCATTTAACTATATTATAAACTTCCCAACTTCATTAATGCTGCTTTACTTTTTATGAAAATATAGAGTATTTTAAAGATTCAGTATGACCCATAGTATAAGAAATACTGTACAGTATATCACTCCATAGGAAAATGCCACTGACTGAGAGGCATACTTACAAGCATACATAAAGAACATCACAACTTTTGAGCTTATTTCCAAAGTTGTGTTTGCTCCCCAGCTTTTGAATGGTGTAATTCCTATCATCCTATTTTCTTCATCATGCTACACTAGTAAATGATGGGATATCAGCCTTGTTTCATGCCTCAGCACCGCTTCTTGCTCAATTACTTGTGAGGGTTGAGGCCCCAACACCCAGCATCTCACCTGTTCTGTCAGTTGTAAACAATGAAATTAGTCCAATCTCAAGTTTCCAGTCCTTTTATCTCTCTGCTGTCCAACACACCGTAATTGACAGTATCTCCATCTGGTTTCATGTCTTACCCAATGTTTTTGTTTTACTGCTTGTGAATGATGAGGTCCCAGGTGTCCCTCCAAGCCATGCTCATGACCTGGTCTGGAGTGAGGTCCTGTATCCCGTATGTTATGGGAGTGAAATACCAGAACACGTACAGTATTGAAGCCAACCACACCCCAACCCCACCCAGGTAGATTTTGGCCAGTCGAGGAGCCTTGAGATATCCTGCCAAGAGGTCATGCCCGTGCTCCACCATCGCTGCCAGCAGACACAGCTGTCAAAAAAAGAAAAAGGAGTAAGACACATGGTTACTTGATAGAGATAAAGTATATTCCATTAATCTGTCAAAGGATATTCTAAAGCACACTGGATATTTGTGTTAAGTTGTGTTTACTTATTTTTATATTGGAATTGAGCTTACAACTTACTTTGAACAGGTATGCTGGCATGTAGTGATGAAGGAAGAGTGTTCTGTCCACCAAAAAGTAAGGGAAGTAGTGGACTGCAAAACCAATTCCAAAAACCTGTAACAGAAGAAGCATTATTGCAATTTGTTATTTCATTTTTACATTTCCAATTTCTCTCTCAATAATCTGGTTGCATATAGTCACTGCTATTGTACAGTCGGCCTCAGGAATTCGTATACACCACTGTAACATTAGGGGTTCGTAACAACTAGATAATTCAGCAGATTAATTTCTTAACGCCAAACTTTTCTAATAATGTTATTTGGCTCATACCTGAATTAGTCAGCAGAATAATCCCTACAGTATACAGTATTCTGAAAAAAATCCCCCTTTTAACCAACGCCCTGTGTACGAATTCCTGAGGCTGACTGTACATCCAGTTATATATTCCTTCAAATCAATCTCGCAATCAAAATGCCATACTTCTCATATTAAACAAAATTGTACATACACTCAACCCTCGAGTTTGCAGACCTGTTGTTGGGGATGCCATACACAAAATTCAGCAATTTACAGAATTCTCTGATAATTGTGAGATACAAGCACACTACGACCAGATTCTAGTATGCAATGTTCTATCCTATCGGAAAATATGCCGTAAAATATTGTTAATCTCAGGACTTACATAATTCTCAGACTTTTATGGTTCCTGGATGCCTCTTTCCCCCCAATAATTCACGAAATCGAGGGTTGAGCGTACTGTAATTTTGAATCTCTTAGGCTCCTTTTATTTCCCAGGTGAGGATATTCTTAGCAAGTTTCTTTCCTTTTTTTCCTTATCTTTCTCAATACTGTATAGGAAAATAATGTGGCAAAATATAATAGTACAGACATGATACTCAAACACTACAAGTAATTACTCACTTCACCAATGGTACAGAACTTGTTCCAGGCTCCTTCAGACAGGTCATAACACGCCCGCTGTCTACGCAAGAGGTAAACAATGAAGAGACCAGCGTATGACACCAAGGCCAGTGTACCAGACAACCATATCACTATATTGCCAATAAAGTGAACTTGTGCCTGCAAGAAAACATATAATATAAACATTAAACATTATTCTTTATGTAGACCTAGATCTATTTACTACAGTACTGTACAGTATATCCATGTAGTATTCCTGTACACTAAGCACATAGAAAATCTTCAGTTAAATAAAAATACATATATAGTATGACTCAAAGATTAAGGAAATACTGAATGCAAAACAAAGTATGTAAATCTCCTGTATAACTAACGTTGCTGTTTGCCGATATCCAGTAGGCAACTCCTCGTTTGAGAGTGAGCCAGTCAAGTGGTTCTGAAGCATACATATGTCCAGCCACATTCTCCTGGTTATTGAACAACATCTTGTACTGCAGTTCATACAGTTTGCTCCAGAAGGTCAGGTTCTTACGCTCCATCGGGATCATCTCTGAACGTAAGATCTCCTTTTCTCGTTCCTTCTTGTCATCCGCTAAGAAAACAATCACATAAACCTGTATGTCAGTTAGTCTTCAGAGTCAACTATGACTATTATTGTCAATTTAGTTAAATTTTCCTTTTTATGTGATTACTGCATAATAATAACATAGAATATGAAAGTTCATCAGAAAGAACCTCACTAATTAACAGCAGAGAACTGTTTGATACATTCATATTATTTGTAGTGTGGCTAACTGGGAACCATCAAGTATATACAATGTTGTAATGTGATTTTTGTGTGTAAACATATGTGGGTGTCATGTATTTGCAGTTTTGTGTGCTACCAACTGTTTGTGATGATTCAATGATGTAACCACTGCCATAACTCACAGCGCGTGTAGCGATGCTCTTCAACATTCCAGATGGTGTCTTCTTGGTCAATTATTTTATCTGTCACAATCTCATGCTGTCTGAATCCCCAGTCAGGAAGCTGTCGTCCAGAAAACTTTAGAGCCTGGCTTGAATTGAGGTGGATCAAACGGACCTGTAAGAGGAAAGTTGGTAATGCAGAGATTGTCTACTGTATGTGCTACTTTTTGTTCCAGTAGATATTCCATGAGAGAGTACATTAGTCTGTGGTTTTATATTACAGTATATCATGTAGAATGTGCACCGATACTTTATTGGGGTGACCTTCCATTATGGTATATTTTAAAAATCTATGGAAAGAATAAAGCATTTACAATATACCATTCTAAGGACATTTAGAGTACAGTGCAAAGATATACTACAGTACAGTACATGTGAGAACTAAAACCACCTTCAATACCTTCTACATCAAGGAAGAGTAAAAGATTGATACATTAACTGCCACAGCACCACAACAACCAATCATCCCGTGATCTTACCTGACTTTCCACGGCATGCCAGTACCCATCAGTGTGTTCAGGGTTGAGGAGCTCCACACGCCAGTCAGACTGAGCCGGCATGGACACATTGTAGTCAATGTACGCTGCCACCTGGAGGACAATGATACCGGACATCCTCATTATACATGGCTACACCCAGTATGTTTTTATCTCTTTTATTTTATATGTTCCCTCTTTTGGACCTCCATGAAATCTCTCAAGCCAACTGGTATTACAAGAAAGAAATACATGACCGGATGCTTGCCACACCTCCTGATTGTGAGGGGAAACGGCTGCAGCGACATCATGAGCGTTGAGGGCACGTGAGGTGAGGCCGTGGACCAGTTGGATGATGTCACCATTCTTTATGGGTTCCTGAGGCTCTGTTACCACCAACTCCTCTCTGGCCAGCATCAAGATAAGGGTAAAGCATGGTCAGGCTATTGATTAAAAGTTTGGGAGAGTAAAACCAACACAAATCTTGCTCTACCAGGCATGTCTAATATTAAAATTATATGTCAAGGTTCTGCAGTAAACTGTTTATCTATCTTTAACTTATCTACATATATCTGGTATACAGTGTAACAATCATCTGTAGTCAGTAAGAGATATAAGTAATTTTAAGAGTGAGTGAGAAATACTCAACAGAGTATCTGCATCCTAGACATAAAACACGTACATGTCTGGCTTCTTGACAATCCACCAATTGTTGACATCCTTGTAGCTGTAACATGTGACCTGTTGTTGGTGTGATGACCCTCGACCATCCTGGTACTTGACTGGATAGAGAGCATCATGGGAGTGTAACCAACAGGTGCGTCCGTGTGTGTGTCTCAGTGTTACCTGTGACCCGTGGACCACCGTCACTGGCTGGTTGGATATGATGGATGCCAGTCCACCCTGATAATGGTTAGAGAGGCTAGGTACTGTATCACTGATGGTTAGATATTATAAGTAATGTATTACTAAGGGTCATAGAGGTTAGGTATTATATCAATACAGGTATTATAAAATAATATTAATGTGGGGTTCAAAAATATGAAATTTAGCTTTTACATCCTCAACTGTACACATTTATTGCCAACAACAGAAAAACAGTTTATTATTATTCTTGGCATTTCTTTACCTCCAGACTGGCTTGGAATGCAGATGTCATAATATTGTCATTGGGTCCAGCTTTGTACAGGAGGGACAAGTGGACATAAAAGGTGCTGATGTATATGGTGATGGGTATGATGGTGAAGATGGCAGCCCTGGTGAGGAAGTGCCCAAACAACTGTCGCTCTGTCACTTTCCTGTCTCCGACCATCTCCCAGAAGTCCCGAGCCATGATACCCACACCCAGCAGTAGTGTGAAGATCCCAAAGTACCTCACACTGGAGAGAACGTCACAGGTTTTTAAAACTGTATATGTTTGGGAAATTAGCTGCTGTTAATGATACTAATATATGCCAATAAACAGACTATATGTAATATAATAAAAACCATAGAAATTTTTTGACGATTCAACAGACGACAATTCAAGTACAGTACTGTACTGTGTGACAGAAAGAATTTTCTATGTCTTCGATACTCATTTAAACATTTCCCCATTATCAAATTTAAACATAGTCTTGGTCTGACCTTACTGTAACAGCAATATAGACAATACCTATTTGTCCATCATCCAAACAACACTGTCCCTTACCAAACACATGCCCCCAGAGATATAGCCCCAACAATGAGGCAACAGAACCAAGGGAGGCTGTATGGCTGGTGGTAAAAGCGTCTTAGTTTGAGGATGCACAGAAGACCAAACAGACCAAAGAACATGAGAATGCCCTCCATCAGTATGTACCGAGACTGAGCCAACATGGCATTATCTGAAAAAAATGATAACTGCATGTTAACCAGTCATTTGTGTCTAAGGGTTGAGTTACACTTGCTGAAAGAAATATTTTTTAGGGGCCTTTATGTCTGAATATATATCATATTATATACCATAAATCAATATTGTTATTCCAGTCTCCCTTCCATAAATTTTCACTGATAATCTAAGTTCATTTATGATACATTCAGGAATACTGTATATATCCTTATTATTATAAAGAGTTTGTACTCTGTATCCTTCAATAAACTACTTACCAAATATAGCCAAGAATGCAGCGAGGGCACCAGCATAATGTGACAGTCCCAACTCCACCATAATGTTGTATATTGTTGGCATGAGTAGTGACCCAAAGAATGCTGGCACCACTCTCATGGCTGACACCGGCACCAGGGGATCGTATGGTGTACCGATGCGGTCAAATTTGAAGCTCCCTGTAACATACGGCATTTTCAGAACAGAGAATAAGATATAAGGATTCAAGGCAGTGTTGGAAGTACAGTAGGCCCTCGACATAAAACAAATAAAGTGTTGGAAGTAAGGAAGACCCATGACATAACATGGAAAAATACCAATTACTTTATTAAAGAGTTAAATATGTTACTGTTATAGTGAGGGTTTACTGTATGCATATTGTGCAATGTACTTTCTACCAAAAGCATATGACATTATATGATTTTCAACTAATACAACATGAATGCACTATTTTTTTTTTATCTTAATAGAGATATGTTCAACCAACCATCAAAGCCAGCCAGGTATGCAGCCAAAGCAATCAGCTGTTTCCCAAGTGGAGGCTGTGAGTCGAAGAAGAAAGTGTTCTGCATATATAGACCTGCGTACTTTCCATAATGGAGTTCATCAAACCTGTAACATAATGAATATTAAGTGACGCAGTATTTTTACCTCACAGACTCACAGTCTGTGAATGAGAACAAATCTGGTACGGTAAAAACTGTCTGTGCAATGAACCACATTTTCTGTTGAAAATACAAACTAGATGAATGAATAAACCAACCAAATTAAATTGTATATCCTTCCAAATATCAATAAACAAAGCACTGTTAATGAACACATACACAATTCCCTTAGGATTATCCAGCTTCCAGACACGAGTGACAAAGGACAGAAGGAAGAGCGTGATTGACATTCCATCCAGACGCAGACTTAGTTCCAGAGGTGGTGGTGGTGCTTTGGCCATGGCTGTACTGGCCCCCATCTTGGACTTCTTCTGGGGTTTTGGACTAGAGGTGTCTTTCTTTGGGGTGGAGGAGTCAGTTGAGGCGGTGGAAGCATCGTCAGGGGCGGTCTCAGGAGGGGGAGTGTCTGGTGCTGATTCTCCATCTCCCTGTAAGAGAAGACAGCCATTATTATATGGGAATATTGTTACTGTACATCATTCTCAATATCATATTCTTATTACTATGGCACTGTTGTTATATTTCTCTGCAATACTTCTTATTAAACTTTAATATCTACTGTAGTACTGTAATATGAATCATATAACACTACCAGATTAGCAATATTAACTACTGTAGATGTGATCAAGAATCCTCTACAGAAACATGCTTTGGAAGTGTGTGGGCTTCACTTACATGCATAAATTATCCATTCACTCCTTCCCTTTCTCTTTACATATTTACATGTGCAGGCCAGCTGTTTCCACTATCCAGTTAATACTTACTGCACACACACTGCAAACGTACGTATAGTAGTCCTAACCATCATTCACACTCATCTAGGACTTAATTAGTGTCAAGAAGTCGATAGAAATTGTTTATCTTGATAAGAAAGACACCATAACATTGACAATTGAGGATGACCCACACACAAGAATATGTCAATGGTTTCACCACACACTACCCACACAACAAAACAAAACAAAAGATACTGTGGCTAATGAACAGCGGGGAGTTTGACCTTGACATGCCTATGGAGGACATCTTCACTGGGAGAGAGGAGGATGCTAGTCAGACAAACCAAGCAAGCTCCTTAAGGGGATAGACCTACTCTCTTGATGGTAAATTGGAGGGCTACTAATTCCTCTAACTGCTAAAAAACAGACCTATTAGTACCACTGAGGTAGCCTGTATCAGTAGCCCTCCATTTTACCAACAAAAATGGTCTTTCCTTAAATGTGGCAGGTGGGTTAATGTGTCAGCATAACAAACACCCACCCTGTCTCTCTCACAGCTATTATACATATTTATTTACATGCAGCATGATTTATTAGAATCTCAAAACACACAAAAAACAGACTCCACTCTCTCTCTCTCTCAAACACGGATGACTAGAGTGAAGCTACTACATGACAAGACCAACCAACCCCCCAGGCCCTCACACACCTGTCTTGCCTTCCCAACTATCTTTCCCCCCCTCTTCAGCTCCCTCTCTACTTTCACTTCCCTCCCACTGACCGACCACCATCAACACCACCACTAGGCTACCATGACGGGGACAAACTTGTTACACTCTCCTTCCCTTCTCTTCTTCCTTGCCATTCACGTCTCGGTATTATGATTGTCTCCTCCACCTCTCTTCTCTTCCTTTCCATTCCCTTCTCATTTGGTCTCCTCCGACTCTCTTCTCTTCTCCCTTTCCATTCCCTTCTCGTTTGGTCTCCTCCAGCTATCCTTTCTTCTTCCATTCCCTTTAACTTTACGAGTATCTTACATGCATCTACAGTAGCTTTAAATGCTGCCTCTCTTCCTCTGCATTTTCAGATTAATTTATACTTTCCAGCAATAGAATAAAACGGTCTAATATGTTGCTTCTGGGCATCTATATAAGGTAAATAAACAAGTACCCAATACAAACCAGAAGGGACGCAGACTACTGTTCTGTACACGTCATTGTGAAAGTTGTGGTGCTGTTAATTTAGTAGTAAACACGAGTCACTGTGTTCTGTTCCTCGTCATCGTCATGATCATGATATTTTACACACTCGCACACACACATCCTGCCTGAAATAACCACACCCAAACACCAACAATGGCGCTGATAAAAACACGTCCACAAGGAATGATGCTCACTACACACATCTCATCCAAATTCCATTTAGCCTACACCAAAACAACAGCCGGGAAAACTTGTAGGTGCGTGAGTGCCCCCCCCCCCCCTCCGTTTTATTATTTTGTGTGGTGTGTAGATAAACGTCTACACTTTATATTATACAGTCAGGTTGTAAAGTCGCGTTTGTTTACTTCGTTAATTAATTACCACCAGGTCACTTTTCTTTGTTGACACTAAAAAAAAAATCTTAACGTCTATAAAATAAGCCCTGCATCCACTCATCGCTTGCTTATTTTCCATGCATCGACCTTCTACTGTGAGTGTAGCCTTATCGAGGTTGTAATTTGTACTGTAATGTCTCTTCCATGGCCTCCTAAACACGAGCACGGAAACCACAAATTTCTCTTTCGTCTTGGTGCATTCCTCACAACACTTGGAGAAACATGAGCTTTGGCCAATGATGCTGATAATTTTATGTTAGTATAAAGATAAAAAGACCATGGCATCGTCATTTGATAGCTACACACACACACACACACGTTCCCTTCCTTACCTTCACATGGTCTTCCAGTCACTTTCCCTCCCCCCTTCCTTCTACTCTTTCCCTCCTTCGCTCTATACACCTACATAGACATTTATTTTCCATCCTTTCCACGTTCCCTTTAGTTTCTTCTCCATTCTCCCCATTCCTTCCTCTCTCTCTTCCTTCCTCAGGTTCACTCGTTCTCTCCTTGGGCTTTGACCAACGCAGGAGAGTAAACTGACTGCACTATACAATACATAAGTGCGCGCGCGAACACGCACACGCGCGCGCACACACACACACCATAATCACCATAATATTGTACTACTACTACTAAAAATAATAATAATAGATGACCATGACAAAATCAATCCGGAAATTCTCAAACCAAGGCTGAACACACACACTAAGAAAACGTCAAGAACAGAGCAAGGCACAAAAAGAAACCAAATATATCAGATCACATACGAAAAATAAATAAATAAATAAATAAAATACACAAGGTTCTAGAAAGGGGGACCTCGACGCTGTTGTGTGAGTGGGTGTGAAAGTTGTCCCAGAGTTCTTGCTGGTCACGGTGAGGGGGAAACGATGAAGACATAGATACACACGAAATTGTTCCTGAGAGAGAGAGAGAGAGAGAGAGAGAGAGAGAGAGAGAGAGAGAGAGAGAGATTTATACCTACATACACCACACACAAGCCCCATATAACCTACACTCAAGGCTCACTCATGGCAGGATAAAGTGTAAGAAAAATATTGGTGAAGATATGAGTGGTTAGAGAAGGGAAGGGGAAGAGGAAGAGAGAGACGGGAAGGTGAAGAGAGGGAGGTGAAGGAAAGAGAGAGACGGGAAGGGGAAGAGAGGGAGGTGAAGGAAAGAGAGGGAGGTGAAGGAAAGAGAGGGATGGGAAGGAAAGAGAGGGATGGGAAGGAAAGAGAGGGATGGGAAGGAAAGAGAGGGATGGGAAGGAAAGAGAGGGATGGGAAGGGAAGGAAACGGGAAGGAAAGACAGGGGCGGGAAGGAAAGGGGGAATGAAGAGAAGGGAAGGGAAACAAGGCGCCGGGATGGGGTGCAAAGGGTGGAAAGGAGTGCAAGAGACCCGCCGGCCCCAGCAATAGGCTCTCATGGTTATTTCTTGAGGTACTGTCTGGGTAACGGGACTGTAAATAAACACACCCCTCTTTTTCTGCCATCTATAGGTACAGTCAGATTCATAAGTCATGCCCGTTGCTACCAAAAGGACAGTGTAATCATATGGTCTGTGTGTGATGTACAGAAAAGAGTCCTCAGGTCCGTGTGTGTGTGTGTGTGTGGAGGATGGGAAAGAGGGGCGTGGCGTGGCCTGACCTGACCTGACCCCTGAGGCTTCCCAAGTTCCCACCCACCCACACACACACACACACACACCACCACAAGCACCACTACAGTAGCCTACCATCATCACTGGCCTACAATCACCACCACCACCACCACACTATAACTATGTAGAACACCACAACAATGTATTCATTTCACAACCACCCAAATACTAATCACTCAAGTTCCTACCACTACCACCACCACCAACATTTCAACTCCCACTCACTCATACACTTAAGGGGAATAATCAGATGAGAATTTAAATAATTTCAACATACGATTAGAAAAGTACTGTACATTTATTAGACACTGTAAACAGGTCAAAGAGGTATAGAATATAGGGCCTACATAACTTATTGCTGACGAAACTAATGGTGTTATAAACCAGCTTCAAAAAATCCATATGAAAACCCCCGAATCCTTTTCCAGCGAGGAAGTGGAAAAGGGGGTTGAAATGAGGAGGTCCAGGGTAAGGGTTAGGAACTGTTGGTGGCTTGAAGTTGAAGGGGTCTTGGTGGTCTCAAGTCTGCCCCCTGCCTGACTTTGTGGTGATGGTGGCGGCCAGTGTGTGTGTGTGTGTGTGTGTGTGTGTGTTCCTTTCTTTTTTTCTTTCTTTTATACCTCAACCAAGGGATTGTGTGTGTGTGTGTTCCTTTCTTTTTTTCTTTCTTTTATACCTCAACCAAGGGATTGTGTGTGTGTGTGTGTGTGTTCCGTTCTTGTTTCTTTTTTTTTTATGCCTCAACCAAGGGACCGTGTGTGTGTGTTGGTTTTTTGTCATGGTTTGGTTTACTACACCCACTACCGTCACCATCACCACCACAGTAAACATAAACTATGATCATCTTCGACACAACAGTCTACGTATAATATGATATCATCCCTCATAGTTGGTAATTGCTTGGAAATGTACAAAAAAAAAAAAAAAAAAAAAAAATACAGATGGACACACACAGCGAGGTGATATAAAGCCACCACCATAACCTAACCATCCAGAGACTGTCGCCCCAGACCCTCTCCTACAGCTGGAAAATATAAGCAAAGGTGCGAGGCGGTAAGGTCGGCGACACTGTGACCTTCCTGGCGCCAATTATACCAACAGACAGACAGTGTTATTGTGAGAGAGTTGCATGCTGTACAGTAGAGCAGGAACCTCACTCACTGTGTAGACCATGTAGCAACAACAATAGCGAAATTACTGTGTTATGTATGATGCCGTTGGTAAATGTGATAAAAGATTGTAGTCGTTGTGGATGTTGTTCTTTAGTAGAAGGAATTAAATTATATTCGAATAATTATCTAAAATGTCAAACTAATCATGCGTGGGAAACTGAGATTACAGTGACCTCTGGTGGTGGCAACGGACACGAATTTAGTTGTAGAGTCAAACTAAACAAAGGGCTGAAACCAGAAAAATCAACCGTGAACGAGAAGGCTCCGTTACTAACCTAAAGATCCAAATGGCAATAATATGCGGCCAAACAATACGGTAACGACATCTGTTTCAATGTGGTGTGTGTGTATATGTGTTTCTGTATGATGCTGTGGTTTTGATGTTCAGTTCAGTTCTCTGCAGATAGCAACTTTTATTTTGTTTGTCAGTATTAAGCACCATTTTGCACCATTTTGTTAGACGACAGGTGTATTGTGTTGTTTCAAATGTTGTGTTTTGTTGTGTAAATATAAGATTGTATATATTTTATTACTATGCTGTGGTCAATAAATTATCTATCTATGTGGTGGTGGTGGGAGGTAGCGGTGGTGGTGAGGTAGCGGTAGTGGTGGTGGGGGTGGTAATATGATGATGATTATGGTGGTGAGGATACTAATGGTGACAGGGAAGATAATTATGATAATATAATAGTGAAGTTAATTAATGATGGTGACCAACCCGTTACATAAGTATCCATGCCCGTTAAATAAGTACCTATCCGTGATAAACCAACCTACTATCCAAACTAACAACAAAAGAATAAAAATAATGCATGTTAATTATACTATAAATAAGAGGGTGTAATTACTGTGTTGTGGGGGAACTGGAGCGCTACTGATTACTCCAAACTATGCCATGAAACAAACACATTAGTAGTACCTCATTGGTATAAGAGTTAATTAAAGGGGAAATTTTGTGTTGGTAAATCAGGAGCAACTGAATCCTCCATACTATTCCAAGCAACAGAACACCATTATTTTTGTTCATCTGGTGGTCCTGTTTCCTGGCATACTTTGGAGGAATCAAGGCACTCCAATGTAACAAGAGTGAATTACCCCCTTAATTGGTATATACGGTATAAAGAATATATAACAACTCTTCATGGTGATTTGTTTATGCTCATCAGTCATCACTATATGAATCCCACACAACCATACTATTATAACACAAGAGAATAATCAGACAATAATTGGAATCGTTTCGACTCGAGCGTAAACAAACAGACAGAGAGACTGAGGCATTGTTTTCCCCACCATCAACATCATCATCATCGATCTGGTCGCATGCAACTAACTAACTGTACGGTATATATACAACACACACATAACGAGGGATGCTGGGTGGTGTTAAAGTAATAATGGCCGGATGGAGGTAACAACTTGATAGGATGGTAGAGGTATAAATAGTGGTAGTAGTAGTGGTGGTGGTGGTGACTCGTGGAACAGATGCAATACAGGAGAGTTTAGACCACCCGTTACAGCGAGGGGTGGAGAGAGGGAGGGAGTGTTACGGAGATAAACAAGAGCATGACTAGGGTGTATGTGTAGAGAGAGAGAGAGAGAGAGAGAGAGAGAGAGTAGCTGTAGGTGACTTTATTTTGAGCTACTGCACGGCTCTACACATAAAATATACATTCTATACCGGTATTTGTACATACATCAAGTTTCGCCTGAGTGAAAACCGATGTGGAAAAGTGTGAGGTAACGTGAGCAGTGTGGGAGGAGAAAGGCATCAGAGGGAGGAAGGGGGGGGGAGGAGGAAGAATGGAAGACTGGATGAAGGATGAGCTAGAGAGGGACTGGAGGAGTGGGTGAAGAGTGATGGAATGCCTTTAAATGTGAGTGACTAAATATTGTGTCCATTCTGAAGCTCTCTGGTGGTGGTATGTACATTACTTTGTTTTATTGTGTTATTGGTGTTGATATGGCAGTTTGTATGTGTGTGTGTGTGTGTGAGAATTAACATGTCTAGCAATGTGTGTGCGTGTGTGTTTATGTGTGATGCCCAGGGGTGTATGCCACGGTGGCGGAGTTCTCTCTCTCTCTCTCTCTAACGGTAGTCACGCCACAAATGCAGTATTGGTCGACTCTACCTTACCCTCATCACCTTTCCTTCCCTTACACAACACACGGTAGGAAGACAGAAGGGACAGACAGAACGGCAATAGGGGGACGTAAGATATACAGCAGACGATCGAGTAAACACAAAATGAAAAGCAAGGTAAGATTAGAAAGCCACAAACAAGGTAACCTAAGGAGAAAAAAATGGGGAAAGTATTTATATAACATACATACCTGGTCGAGTATATGGATCTACCCTACAGGAAGTACGACTATATGGGTAAAAATAGATGAGCCTACATAAGGAAGGAATGCTACGGTATGTATGTACAGTTGCCCAAGAAAAGACTGCAACCAAATTTGCTGGTGTGTGACAATATCTGGCAGCTGCTCCAAAGTAAACACTCGTATTTTATCAATGGAATACAAAGGTTATAGGTTCAGAGTGATCCATTGATAAAATACGAGTGTTGACTTTGGAGCAGCTGCCAGATATTGCCACACACCACCAAATTTTGATTGCAGTCTTTTCTTGGGCAACTGTACAGTCACGAGCACTAATAAGTATTCAGGTGTGCTTCGAATACCTATAGACAGTAAATAAATGCACAATAAAATCTTCGTTGGTAAATTGAACTGATCAAAGCTTCAACAACCAAAGCTGTATGTATACTTATTAGTGCTCGTGACTGTACACTGAAAATACAGAAAAACTCCTGGCCCGAAATTGGTCTCACTCTTGACTAATTGTTTAAGGAGGTAACTCACTTTTGTTACATTGGAGTGCTATGATTCCTCCAAAGTATGCTAGGAAACAGAACCATATGATAAAAAATAAGTGTTCTGTTGCTTGGAATAGTTTGGAGGAATCAGTTGCTCCAGATTTACCAACACTGCACTTCCCCTTTAAAGGAATTAGAAGTTTCCAAAACGCCGTCAATATATATCTCCTTAAACCCCACCACCATTCAATGTGAAGGTTGTCCCTCTTCAAAGATGTCTTCCCCAGAGAGAGAGAGAGAGAGAGAGAGAGAGAGAGAGAGAGAGAGAGAGAGAGAGAGAGAGAGAGAGAGAGAGAGAGAGAGAGAGAGAGAGAGAGAGAGAGAGAGAGAGAGAGAGAGAGAGGAGAGAGAGGAAGAGAGAGAGAGAGAGAGAGAGAGAGACCAACGTGGCTCTCTATGCAGCCTGAGGGTCTTGGATGGAGAAGGTCCCACTGGAGGAAGGAAAAGATGAAACCACAACGCCATGTAACACGTAAGCAATCCAAACTGCCAACCAGACCACATTGTACAGTTACGTTCAATTGTCCTCTCAACACCTTAGAATGAAACGGCTTCGATAAATTATGTGAATCTATAGCCATTGGTCACTAATACTGGTTCATAAGATTCACTCTAATGGTTCACTTTCATTCACTAGAGACAGGACTTTTGATTGTGACTATACATGATGTAAATACGTAGCCTACACTACACTATAATATTAATAATAATAGACTACAGCCATGACCAAAAGCCCTGCATCCATCAGGTGTTAGACGTTTTGAGTGACCTTTGTTTTAACTAAGTGAAATAAATAATCTTAAAAAACCTTAGGTGAATGAAAGGGAGCCATTTCATTCACTCTTGTTTTAGCTAAACGAAATCATTCTAAAAATAACTCGGGTGTTTTTAAGGTGAGGAGTAAATTCGTCTGAAGATGGTCAAACTGATATACTGACCCGTTGGCCGTCTTTTGGCGATTAATCTTGCCCTCTTTCCCTTCTCCGAGTCAGGTAAGGAGAGGCCGGGGACTGATAATAAAAAGGGACACAACCCCTCATTTATAGTGCAAAGTACAGAAAAAAAAAAACCGTTAGAGTTAAAATACGACAAAAACTCCCCCCCAAACACAGGAAACTAAACTTTTAATAATTGCAAATAGTTTAAAATATGCTATAGATAAGCTAGGTTCAGGTTGGCTATAATAATTTGTCACAAGGGGTTTCGTCCTCAAGGGGGGGTTCTTCCCAAGGGTACTTTTGTCCCCTTAGGGTGATGAGGGGGGGGGGGGGAGATGGCAGGAAAAGAAGGATGGGGGCGGGGAGGGATACGTGGCTGTGGGTGATGGGGGGCAGGAAAGGAGGGGAGGGGGATAGGATGGGGTCAGGTCAGGTAAGATAGGGCCAGGGGTGGGATACGTGGCAGTGGGGTGGTGGTGGTGGTGGGACACCGAACCTGACTGACTTACTGACTGCATGGTGGTGGTACCTGGCTCCATCCACAACACGAAGCTTTTATATGAGTACCCTTCCATTATAAATATTACACTCACTTCTTTTCATATTGCCTTTCATTACATATATATTTCCCTCACTTCCCTTCCATTATATCTTTTTACACTTACTTCCCTTCTTCTTGCCTTTCAATCCATATATATTCCCCTCACTTCCCTTCCTCTTGTCATTCATTACATATATTACACTTACTTCCCTTCTTCTTGCCTTTCATTATACAGTAAATATACCCCTCACTTCCCTCCTGTTTGTCTTCCATTATTTATATTCCCTCTCTCCTGCCTCACCTACCTTTCCTTTTGCCTTCTACTCCATAATCTCACTTCCTTTCTTTTCCCTATCCTTTCATTATATATATTTCCTCTCACTCCTCATCCTCTTCCCTTCCACTGCATGCGTATTGGACCAGTATATAAGCTACTATAATACAATCAATTGAATTAACACACAAATAAATAACTCCACCAAGAAATCACTCAGACATCCAATTTCACTCGTCATCGATACAAACATTCTCTCGTACAGTCTATCATCATCCACGCTTCGTAAATCTCGGACACGCAACTGTTCATCACGAATTCTCTCTCTCTCACGCAATCAATCATTCACGAATATCATCTCACTCCATTTCCCCCCGCCATGCAATCGTTTACGTAATCCTCTCACGCACGCAAAAAGTCACGAAATCACCTACGTAATCATCCACAAAATCTCTCACGAAATCGTTCACATACCTAACCACTAATGAATCTTCAACAACACGCATCACCCTCCTCTCGCAAAAACTCACATCACAGTCTCTAAACTCTCACGCCACCACGACTGACTCTTACACAACCATGAGCTGTTGCTAATGACCAGGAAGAGCGTGTCTGTCTGTCTGTGGTAAAAGTGATTGCTAAGAGTATACTCGGTGATTAATCAAGGTACTCTACTGTCACGATAATATAAAAGTGGTGATGCATTAGGTGAATAAAAGTTAGTCGAATGAGTGAATCTTTTGAGTCAATGTATATAATAGAGATCGACACCTTAAGTCCCGTATCAATCTTTGTGGACGTTTCATTCGAAGGTGTAATTTCGTCGAGTTGGAGGCTGATGTATCCTCCAAACTGTGTCATATTGTAAATAACCACCTGTATTTGGAGGAATCAGGGTGCCGATACAATTCAATGAAGCTAATAAAGTTAGTTACCATGGAAACTGTTCCCGGTAAACCCACGTCATCCACAGTAATAATAGAACAAGTGTACAGGAAGCGTACAGTACGTGTTATGTACCGCTCTGCTGCAACCCGTGAATAACAATTATATTCCAGCCTGCACCAGTTATTATTATCGTTACATGCACAACTGGTTCACTAAACTATTATGATACCATCCACAAGCACACGTAATATATAGAGAGGGAAGAAGTCTTATTATTCTACACGACAATCTTTCCAAAGGTCACAATAATACCAGAGAGGAGACACAAGTACAGTATCACGGAACTTTAAACCTCGACTGTGCATACGGTACGGTTGGTGAGAGTTTAGGACCTTGAAGATAATAATCGTCTCCTGGGGGGTTCCGTGAGTAGGATAAACACACCTACTTTATTATCTCTCTCTCTATCTCAGGCCAGCATAGACGGTACTGTAGGCCTACTGTACATTACTTTATGTCGTACAGTTCACTATGAAACATTCAACTGGTGAATCTGTGTTAAAAATACGAACATGGAAGCATAGTAAACAGGTCTGGGTAATACTCGATTGTGCTGTAGAAGTAAGAGTATTCTTGTTCTTTTAAAAACTAACCACAACAACAGGTTCTAGTGAGACAAGATTTGATTTTACAAGGTTAAGTAGAATTACAAAATCTCTTGCAACACCCGGAAATACTAGCTATAGGATATTATTGCTGGGATTTAATCGGGTTCAAAAATTGAAAGAATGAATTACTACTACTCCACATCCAAATACTATCGATACACAAGCCTCTTGAAGGAGGAAAAGTTGTAATTAAAAAGATATGGGATGCAATACGACAGGTCATTTCAAAATCTAGTAGCTAAGGTAAAAATTGAAAATCCGTAACTTTCATGCTTTAAGTTCCAAGAGAAAAAAAAAGTTGAGGGATCACAGTACAAATGACAACACTCTTCACTTCCAGGGACGCACTTCAACGGGAACGGATACGATACGGAGTGAAGGTAGGTATAGGATGTGGAAATACCGAGGGGAAACTCCACACACACACACAGCCTTTCGTAATGCAGTCGTCACACACACGTCTGGTTTAATTTCTATCATCACTGTCATAGCACATTTTGTCACACATATATATAAATAACAAAGGCCTCGAGAAGCTATATATGCGTGTCCACCAAGTACAGTCACTACCAAAAGTTCTACACGAGGCGAATAAAATTGAGGCACTTGAGAGAATCTGACGAACTGACAAAATAGAGATCAACAGCTATATATATAATTTTATTGGAGAAATTTTACGAGGGCTGTTTCAATGAAGGATGGTGCAGGACTATTGTGAGTGACTGTACATACCAACCAACCAAGTACGGCCAGGCCACCACTAGTTTTCTCTTTGCTCTCTATCAAGTTGTTTGGGAAGAATCTGACCAGCAGCAGGAAGAGTTTCTCCAGTCAGACCCATCCCATCCCATCACCCCTATACACACCCCTTCAACACAACTAAATCTCATTCCCTTTAATACCTTTGCTCGTTTTTTAAATATATCCAACGTGTGTTTATGAAGAGATTGGGAAAAAATGTGAGTTAGGCTGAATAGGGAGTCACACAGTAGGTAAATATTTGATTGTTTATACTAACGGGGTCAGAATGGCAGCCTATACCACCGGTTTAGTTTAAGGTATTGTATGTAGGTTACTGTGTGTGTGTGTGTGTCAAGATCTCAACAACAATAAAAACAACAGTACCAGCCTTCACCTCTAGCTTATATACTTACGGAGTCCCTGTTAATTTTCTCGTCAAGATGTTTGAGTTGTTCAATGCTCTTCTTTATAAGTGTGTCGCTGTGTTCTTCTGTTTCCTTTTCTCCATGTTGTTGTTTCTTGTCAGTTTTTTGGGACGCTACTTTATTCTTTCTGTTCCTCACCCCAGCAGCAGCATCCATGACGAGAGAGGACCACACGCACCAGCTCTTATGTCAAATGAATGATCTCCACCCCGACACACACACCTACCATTCAGGAAGACTAACACTGAATGGCACCACAACACAGGTATAATAGTTAAGTGTTGCCAGGTCTGTATGACGAAATTTCCCCAGCTTCAACATTAGAATTACCCATTTTACCTCAATTTCAACATCAGAATTTCTCTTTTTACCTCAACTTCAACATCAGAATTTTCATTTTTACCTCTACTTCAACATCAGAATTTCTCTTTATTATCTCAATAATTCCCTGTTTACTCTTGAAAATTGACGGTCTATATTGGTATATTTTCGTCTGGTAAAAATTTCCCTGTTTACTCCTCAGCAATCTTCATATAATTTCCCTGTGAGTACTTCAAAATTCCCTAAAATAGAAAATTTTCCTACACCTGGCAATACTGGTAGAAGACGCTGACTGCGGCTCTTGCCATCTATTGACAGATATATCAACTAATACAATGCCACATTTTATTTTATTTTTATTTCTTATTCTAACGTATATACATATAATAAGACTTGAACAGATTTGCAGTTACACAAATTACTTTTTCTTTTTGTTGGAAAAAGAAGCACAAACTCTTGAGGGAGATAAGGGGATATAAATATATATAAAAAGGCGCGCTATAACTTTTCATTGAACCCATCTTCTTTTATTATATACCATAGAAAACGATGCTCTTAAAAGGGGTACTTATATATTATTCTACACCACTATAGAATTGTTTTAATCTATATTTTCCTGGGCGTTTTTAGCTTTACTCATCCAACAATTCTGATCTACTCATTTCTCTGTGCTGCCCGACAACCATTTCATTCTAGTTATCATAGAGTGGTTGTCATATCGTCTCATCATTTACCATCCGAAATAGATTAAATAGAATAATAACCATAAACAGAAAGTAACACGCAGTACACCTACCAATCACCTTCACACACGCAATGAAAATGGTTTAGCCTACACAGATATACAATTAACCATGTACAATACAGGTAAGATACTCATATATACCATGCAGGTCCTCACACACCATAAACTTCGAAGGATATTATGCATTGTATCATCAAATCTACAACGTGATAATATACGCCATGTTGTTTGTATGAGTGTGAGTGCATAGTGACATTCCAACGGGACGCCTCATGACCGTCATATGTTTGGTATCGATGCATGAATAGTGACGTCATGTAGGTGAGTCTTGGTCGGGGGGTTACCAGGCAGGGATATAATAGTCATGCACAGAACTGTATCAATAGAACAGCATTATCAGTCTAAACTTAATTCTGCTGTTCCCACAATCACCTCGATCGGTTAATTCACACAGGACTGATCCAGCTAGTGTGTATATTTTTGTAACTATATCGTCTGGGGTAAGTAATTAAGCGTACGTCTGAGCACGAAATTCACATGAAAAAGAAAACATGATGAAAAATAGGGCCAATGAGTATCGCGTGTTGAAGGAATGTGAGCGGAAGTGAGGGTATAATATGCGCCATGCAGTGTTGTCAATTTGGCGCTAAACTATACCAAATTCTAGCCCATTGAAAATATATAGTTTTGAGTGTTCTTTTTTTATATGTGTGTAAGTGTGTATGCGTGTCAGAGTTGACCAGTTGTTTATAAGTAAAATTGTGGGTACCGGTTAACTCTTGTGTTGTGAAAAATGGTATAAATTTCTTTTACTCAGCTCGACCATACGTCTTACAGTATATATATCATCAGTATAGAACTAGTGAAATAACATCGGTTTGTGCAGTGGTTATTATTATTATTATTATTATTATTATTATTTGTCCCTGCTTCAATATTTTACATGACACACAAACATATCTATAACCTCATTGGGCTGTATGGCCTATATATTCACAGCTCGGTAGATTGTATTTACGACATGGAACAAAAGCAACTGAGAATTTATTCTCGTGGTGTTTGGATTATCGTATTTCAAAGAAAATAGTCAAGTCTGACATATAATTTCTCACTCCTTCCCTTTATTCTTCAACTCTTCCCATTTTCCTTTCAACCCTTCCCACTCTCTTTCCAACCTTCCTATTCTCTTTCCAACCCTTCCCATTCTCTTTTTAACCTTCTCATTCTCTTTCCAACCCTTCCCATTCTCTTTCCAACCCTTCCCATTCTCTATCCAACCCTTACCATTCTCTTTCTAACCTTCCCATTCTCTTTCTATCCTTCCCATTCTCTCGTCTAAAACCTTCCCATTCTCCCTCTGTCAAAGTGAAGGAGAATGGGAACAGGATGGACACAATTATATTCCAAAAAGATTACCTATATATGCTTATCATCCAAATTATAACGAAACGAGACATTATTTTTGTGTGTATTATATGATATTTTGGTTTGCTTTCGTACTATAAAGTCATACGAGCCAAATCACACGTGCACGACTCGTAATTAGCTAATAATAACACTGATAAATAATGACGATGAGCTATTAACCAATCAGCGAGTCTCTCCAGTATACATTTTTTATTTGTGTGTGTGTGTATAGGCCAATCAGAGAGAGTTATATTTGGCGTGTAGTATGATGTGACATCCCCCCCCCCCCCCCACGACCACCATCACACACTGTGACTGGTTCCTTCTTTTTATGCCACGAAACAGTGATCCCATATTAGTATTGTTGTCGTTTTCCTTATATCACTTTGAGAAATCATGAAGTAACCATTATTAGATATTTGTACATACACATAACGTCTTGACATAGGCATAATGCATACTTGTGAACGATCAAATGCATTTTATACAGTGGCTGATATATCGTAAGAAAAACATATAACTTTGGAAGATATATAGGATGTAGCGGAATATTGATGTCTTTCTGAGTCAAGGAAAATGGCAACACTGCTTATAGGTTGCCTAGCTGGGGCTGGTGGTGGTGGTGTGGTTGTGTGGTATAGTGGTGGTCGATGTTACCCTATCCAGACCCCAGCCACACACCGTGACACCAACACCCTAACTCCCTGTCTCTCTCTCTCTCTCTGTGCATGTGTACAGTACTCTGAACCTCAATTCCCATCGACAATAATACTGTGTTAGTTTCCTTCTCCATCAACGAAAACACAGCTATAATAACTCCTCCCTTCCGTTTATACCATCACACAGTCCTCAGTCATATGACTCTCTCTGTTCTCTTTAATTCTTTCATAGCCACAACATTTATTCAACACTTATCACGTTCCCCGGTTATTAAATTCTCTCACAGACTCGTCCCCCAACATTCGTAATAATTCCTTCATACACACAAACTATACTTAGGTCTCCTCTAATACATAACCAACAATTAACCAAGCACCTTCCCTCTGGCACTCAGTCATCAATGCTTTAATATTCTTCACCAGGCGTCCACCAGCTAACAACACAGTCATCGCTTTATCACTAACTATATTCGATACTTCACTCCCCACACAGTCTTATCTCCAACACACACACACACACACACATACACGCAACCTCAATTCCTTCTCTACCAACGGGACAGACACTCTTTGTGTATCTTCAGTGCCTCGGTGTGATTCGTTCTACTGTACTGCTTGTTGTCCCTCCTTCCCTGCCATGCTTTTGGAATCAACGTAATGAAAGGTATGTGTGTTTTGGAGTTCAGAGTTCAGCAGCTGTGGTGTTTTGTTTTACATTTTCATCGGTACCTCTCGATTATGTATACTCCTTGTTGTTTTGTTTTAACAGAATTAGACAGGCACAACTAGGAGGTATAGAGTAAACATTGAGTAAGTATAAAATAACAAATGATACACAGTTCAAAATATAATCATGGAACAGAGGATAAATTATAGAGAAGACGGAGCAGAGACGTTGTTGTGTGTGTGAGGAACATGAATTCTTGTTGTGTACAGAAAACAAAACAAAATAACAATCACACAAGAGCCACAACGACAACAACAACAACAACGACGACGACGCTGTGGAGGGAACGAGTGTAAATATATTATGTGTTATTGATGTGTATAGCCCTCCTACCTCCATCTATACATCCATCGCACACGCTCGCTACGGTATATCTAGGAATGCCATAAAAATGTATGTTATTAGTTTACGTAAGACGAATAGGAATTGTGGCATGTGTGTGTTAGGAAGGTTGTGGAAGGTGTGTGTGTGTGTGTGTATGTGTGTGTGTGGAAGGTGTGTGTGTGTACGTGTGGAAGGTTGTGGAAGGGATGTGTGTGTATGTGTGGAAGGTTGTGGAAGGGGGGTGTTTGTGTATGTGTGGAAGGGGTGTGTGTGTATGTGTGGAAGGTTGTGGAAGGGGGGTGTGTGTGTATGTGGGGAAGGGGGGTGTGTGTGTATGTGTGGAAGGGGTGTGTGTGTATGTGTGGAAGGTTGTGGAAGGGGTGTGTGTGTATGTGTACGTGTGTGGAAAGCCGTGGAAGGGGTGTGTTTGTGTGTGTGTGAGGAAGGTTGTAGAAGGGGTGTGTGTGTGTGTGTGTGTGTGTGTACGTGTGAGGAAAGTCGTAGAAGGGGTGTGTGTGTGTATGTGTGTGAAAGGTCGTGGGAGGTGTGTGTGTGTGTGTGTGCGTGTGAGGAAAGTCTTGAGAGTGTGTGTGTGTGTATATGTGTGTGTGTACGTGTGCGTGCGTGCGTGTGAGGAAAGTCGTGTGTGTGTGTGTGTGTGTTGATATGACATGTTAGCGTTGTCATAACTACTAACGTCCTTGCGACCTACCCGACTTACTTACTTACTGACTGACTTTTATGTGCATTATATCCAATTCCCCAAAGCATACTTTCTGTAGGCTACCTTTCTCTCTTACACACACACACACACACACACACACACACATTGATTCCTCTTACTACATGTATATTCTGTATGTATTCACCTTATTACACATACACACACACACACACACACACACACACACACACACACACACTGATTCCTCTTACATGTTTATTCTGTATATATTCACCTTATTACACACACACACACACACACACACACACACACACACACACACACACACACACACACACACACACAGTACCTAGTCGTGAGAATCATTGGTGTAATTTTTCTTATTAATTGGATTGTATTACATTTACCGAAAAAAAACAAGTGTGTGCGTGTGTGTGTGTGTGTTTGTGTGTGTGTAATAAGATAAATACATACAGAATCAGTGTGTGGCGTGTGTGTGTGTGTGTGTGTTTGTGTGTGTGTGTAGTATGAGGAATTAGTGTGTGTGTGTGTGTGTGTGTGTGTGTGTGTGTGTGTTGTGCAATACTGTACCTCTCCGTGACACGATATATCATACACCATCGAATTATCCATGTATACAGTCATCATACAGTCACTGTGTTAAGTTGTTGTGTCGCGTCTTTGCTATGTTTGAGGGCCAACTTTATGGGGTCGGTATAATGTTGTCGTAAATGGGACGTGATTGCTTTTTCTGAACGTTAAGGGACCCTGTGATGTAGTAAAAAAATTGGAGTTATATGAGTCCTTCGAATATTGTCACGAAACACCTCCTATATGGAAGGAGCTTGTTTCTTGATATAGTCAGGAGGAATCAGAAGCCTCTAATTCTCATACACGATCACAGGGTCCTTAATTAAGGGATCCTGTGATCGTGTATGAGACCTGCTGGTGGCTTCTGATTCCACCTGACTATACCACGAAACAACAAGCTCCTTAAATGTACAGTAGGTGTGTGTCCTTAAGGGCTATATAGTACACATTTGATACATTGGAGTGCCTTGATTCCTCCAAAGTATGCCGCCAGGAAACATGCATCTAGGACCTGATGAATAAAAAATAAATAATGGTGTCGTGTTGCTTGGAATAGTTTGGAGGAATCATGTTACTCCAGTTTTACCAACACAACAAGAACAACAACAATAACAACAACAACAACAACAACAACAATTATTATTATTATCATTATTATTATATTATTCTCAATGTGTCCCTCGTCATAGCATGCATGTAGAGATGTTATATATAGGACTTTGTATTGTATGCAAGATTATCAGTCTGTAGTGTATACGATGGTGTGGTATATGCCGGTACGATGGCTCCATAGACGAACAAACAATAGAGCCATTGTTCCAGTATACCACATCATTGTCAGCACACACACACACACACACACACACACACACACACACACATACCGATCCTCTTACTACATGCACGGTATATTCTGTATGTATTCACCTTATTACACACAGACACACACACATACACACACACATTGATTCCTCTTACTACATGTATATTCTGTATGTATTCACCTTATTACACACACACACACACACACACACACACACGGATGTTCTTGCATACGTGTCTTTAGTCAACAACTGTACACTCACTACACTTATAACCATTACATACGTCATACTCTGTACCTCACATGTCATACTTATTTACTATAATTATATCCATTCAACACGAAGCTAAAATCATCACCACCACATTCCATCCACCTCTTTCCAATATAATATTTCTCTCGGCTAAACTATTATTATATCCTCCAATATTTATTTTTCCTGCTGGTAAATTATTATGCTATGACTTGTGAAGGAAGATGTGTTATATTATTTAAAGGGAGATTTACTTGTTGGTGAATTGAAAGGTCTATGATTCCCCCAAACTATGCCATTAAGGACCCTGTGATCGTGTATGAAAATTGGAGGCTTCAGCTGATTCCTCCTGACTATGCCACGAAACAAGCCCCTTCCATATAGGTGGTGTTTCGTGGCAATATTTAAAGGACTCATATACATCCAATTTTCTGACTACAACACAGGGTCCCTTAAACAGAAGATAATCCTTTATTTAGTAACATTGAGTGTGTCTGTCTGTTCACATATAATAAACACACTATATAGAGCTAACTAACAGGTGTATATCAAAGAATTCATATATATTTACCTTTGCCTATAAATTTCATACATGGAATATCGTGTACTTTTCCTCCCCCGAGACGGTCTATTGTATAACATGTATGTATGTATGTATGTATGTATGTATGTATGTACGATGGTGTTTGTTTTGTTTTGTTTTTTCATTTTCTAAGGTGCCGTCCGTCCGTTGCCATGGTGACCGCGACGCCAATGTATAAATAAACAAAGCATATTTCCATGTGGTATTCACGTCATTGTTATAAGTATTTATTTAATGCTAAAAAAAAAAATCAGTAGTTCCCGAGCGAGAGATGAGAGTAAACATGTATTAAACACAAGTATATATACAGTGATTGCCAACCTCCTCTATCACACACACACACATACACACTAAAAGCTGCTAAACTGCTAACTATGTGTGCTAATATTAACCTAGATCCACCCTCGACTGCTATAATATTTTAACCTGGCACCCTCTGATGACGTTAATGTAAACACTAGCTGCTTATGGCTGCCTAGAATCTGGCGGGAACTGAGTCGATCACGAGAACACGCGAGAAGGTCATACTGGGAATCAGAGAATACAGACAGACAGCACATTTATAGTGTGGGAGGAGAGAGAGAGAGAGAGAGAGAGAGAGAGAGAGAGAGAGAGAGAGAGAGAGAGAGAGAGAGAGAGAGAGAGTGAGAGAGAGAAAGCTGAGTGGAGGGTATGTTGTGAGAGAGAGAGAGAGAGAGAGAGAGAGAGAGAGAGAGAGAGAGAGAGAGAGAGAGAGAGAGAGAGAGAGAGAGAGAGAGAGAGAGAGAGAGAGAGAGAGAGAGAGAGAGAGAGAGAGAGAGAGAAAATAAAGTGAGGAGGACACGAACCTGATTTTCGAGTCTAGACATTAACCTGGTTGAGTTGAGTTATGTGAGGCCTGGATGGACCTGACATGACCCTGGATATCTGCATCAACTAACAATTATACTGTGTGTCAAGGAGGGAAGGAAGGAGAGGGAGAGAAGGAAGGAAGGAGAAAAAGAGAGAAGGAGGAAAGGAGGGAGGGAGGGTATGGAAGGAGAGGGAGAGAAGGAGAGATTGAAGGAAAGAGGGAAGGAAGGTAGGGTAGGAAGGAGAGAAGGAGGGAAGGAGGGTAGGGTGAGAGAGAAGGAAGGAGGGAAGGAAGGTAGGGTGGGAAGGAGAGAAGGAGGGTAGGGTGAGAGAGAAGGAAGGAGGGAAGGAAGGTAGGGTGGGAAGGAGAGGAGGGAAGGAGGGTAGGGTGAGAGAGAAGGAGGGAAGGAAGGAGAGGGAGAGAAGGAGGGAAGGAGAGAAGGAAGGAGAGAGGGAAGGAGGGTAGGAGAATATAGGGCAGCAATGGAGAGAAGGAAGAAAGGAATGAAAGAGGGAGTGAAAGGTAGTGAAAAAGAGAAGAAGGGAAGGAAGGAAAGTAAAGTATAGGGGAGTGAGGGTAGGAATATTACCGACTTATTATAGTTCGGAGGAATCACAGTCGCCTTTCAAACGGTACCACAAAACAACTTCCTACTCTTATAGTGAAGTATAATCTGTTTCCTGGTGTGTAGTTTGGAGGAATCAGTAGCCCTCCAATTCTCCAAAAACCTATATTATTTCCACCATAAAGGTTAATTATACAAAACACAGGTATAATTTCTCTATAATTTCGCGACGCAGTGGGACCTTCTTCTCGCTCAAACATTTTCTGCATATTTTTTTTTTTTTTTAGACAGAGGGGAAGCTACATTTTATAATTATGCCACTCAAAATAATCACGTTTGTAATTTATTTTGCGTTGACCGTCTCTTTTGGTTTTTATTTTTTACTCTCGTCAGAAATGTTAATAATTGTGGAAGTTATTTTCAGAAGTTTTTATAATAGATGTGTCCCTTTTGAGTTTGGTCTTCCCATTGTATGTCATAAATATTTTTCCAATTAATCTTTCTCTCCCTCCTCCTCCTCCTCTTCTTCTTCCCCCCCCCTTCTTTCTCCTTCTCCTCCTCCTCCTCTTCCCCTTCTTTCTCCTCCTCTTCCCCTTCCCTTTCTTTCTCCTCCTCCTCCTCCTCTTCCTCTTCCTTGTCTTTCACCTCCTCCTCCTCTTCTTCTCCTTCCTTGTCTTTCACCTCCTCCTCCTCTTCTATATTCTCCTTCTCCTCCTCCTCCTCCTCCTCCACCTTCACATTCAATACCCACCAAGGTCAGTGGCCAAGATAATATACGTTAGATATTGATTGATAAATAGAGGGATAATAGCCTTCATAATCCTTGTACTTATATTACCACACATACACACACACTGTCACCCTCTTATCATACCTTCTCCTACTCACACACACACACACACACACACACTGTCACCCTCTTATCATACCTTCTACACACACACACACACACACACACTGTCACCCTCTTACCATACCTTCTACACACACACACACAATCTGTCTTGCTTAGCGACCATGCAAGAAGGGAATCATACCAACCAGAGAGCCGAGCTGAACCAAACTCTCCTCACCCTGACCCAGTTGTGTTGTGATGGCCGGCAGGAATTGTTTTGAGACCCCGTTGGTGACACGCACGACACTCACGCAGGGGCCGTCACGTCAACACGGCCTCTATGGGTCTGCGGCAATACAGCAATTAATATGATACACACACACACATACCATACCACTACATATGAATATATCATATTTATTAGCACACACACACACACACACACATACCATACCACTACATACGAGTATATTATATTTATTAGCACACACACACACACACACACATACCATACCACTACATACGAGTATATTATGTATATTAGCACACACACACAGGAATCTAATGTTCGTCAACACTTGGCTCTCACAATCTCGTTTAAGACAGATACCACATACACCCCGTACTGAATTAATGAAGGATAGTCCATAAACTCTACGGGACTCCAATCCAACTTTCAACTACTGGGCCCCTCTTGTTTTCCTTACTAAGGCTTATTTATGTAAGATGATAATTATTACTTGTTGAAGGGAAGCTCTCTTATACCCACCCCCCTCCTCTCTCTCTGTCTTGACGAGTGGGGGAAGGAGGCAGATGACTCAAAGGTCTGTGTTCTGAATTATAGATGAAGTTTGTTCCCTTCTCCTCTGTCTCCTTCTCCTTCTCCTTCTCCTTCAGTTGCTATTCCGAGGCAGTGTGTGTGTGTGTGTGTGTTAGTGTGAGTATTCTCTTCTCCTCTCCTCCTCCTCCTCCTCCTTCAGTTGCTATTCCGAGGCAGTATATGTATGTGTGTGTGTGTGTGTGTGTGTGTGGTAGTGTGAGTATTGACTATAATGACTCACCACAATACTATCCTTGTCTCATACATACATGATTGGGTCTATATAGGTACTAATTGCTTTATTGGTTGTTAATATGTGGTGTGTGAATTGGAGAATTTGTGATTCCTCCAAGTTTATGCTTCAAAATAGACTTAGCTACTACTACTACTACTACTACTAATACTATTACTACTACTACTACTACTACTACTACTACTACTACTATTACTACTACTCCTACTACTACTACTAATTCTACTACTACTACTTCTACTACTATTACTTCTACTACTACTACTACTACTACTACTACTACAACAATAACTACTACTACTACTACGTGCTTCACCACCACTCTCACACCTCATCACTATCACACTACCAGCCATTCACCTCACCTTGAAAATGATATCGATCTCCAATAGCCTGGTTGGTTTGTGTCCTGAACTTACATCTTTTATGAGAAGGGAATATTTGCTCAAGGTCTAACTAAATCGACGCAATGAAACGAGAGAGTCAACCAGCCAGTCAGTCAGTCAGGGGTGTTGGAAAGTTTTGTACAGACATGACCAATAGTGTTTTATCTTGTGTACTGGGAAAGGTGAGCTGGAAAACACAAACAACAACAACAATAATAATAATAATAACAACACACACACACAATTCGTGACTGCGAACAATGAGGTAAGACACACACACACACATAAACACACACAATTCCTGGCTGCGAACAATGAGTTAAACACACACACACACACACATGAATATAATTTATGCTCACAGATGTATCTACTTCTCCCCAAGCTTAAAATAAATAAATAAATAAGGAACACAATAACGAGGTGTGAGGAACGTCGGGGTCATATGCACCATTACGTCTCAGCTTCAAGGAATTTTTATTATTAGTGTGTGTGTGTGTGTGTGTTACCTCATTGTGTGCAGCCACGAACCTCTGTGTGTTTGTCTGTGTGTGTGTGTATGTTACCTCATTGTGTGCAACCACGAACCTGTGTGTGTGTGTGTGTGTGTGTGTGTGTGTGCAGCCATGAACCTGTGTGTGTATTTGTGTCTGTGTGTAGCTTGGAGAAATCAGTCACCCTCCAATTAGTTTCTGATTTGGAAAGAAACAAGATTAAGTTTTTGTATGTGACCTGACCTAACGTAACTAACCTAACCAAACCAAACATAACTAAACGTAATCTAACTAAACCAAACATAACTAACCTAACCTGCCCTAACCTAACCAAACCTAACTTAATCTAACCTAACTAAACATAACTAACCTAATCTGACCTAACCTGACCAAACTAAACATAACTCACCTAAACAAACCTAACTTGACCTAACCTGACCAAACCAAACATAACTAACCTAACCTGACCTAACCTAACCTAACCAAACCAATAACAATGACATAGGAAGAAGAGCGTATAAGAAGGATACATGGAGTGGTTGTGGTATGTGTACCTCTGTAACATAATGGCCCAGAGTTCGATTACCATATTCATCACTGTCACTACCCAACAATTACCCCTCTCCTCGTGTGTGTATTATTAGTCATGCTACCACACCCACCTCTATAGTGGGTGTCTCTATATATATTTTACAAGTTTTTATTTTGTCTATTTTTGGTAACATTTTTTCTTAGCATTTACATTTTTTTTTTGGGGGGGGGGGGCGAGTTAGTCTAATGCTATTAATTTTACAGAACTTTTTTGCATTTTATCATTGACTGATTATCCAAATTTTACCAACATTTTGGGTATTTTCATGTACAGTATATACATTATTTTTCATTAGAGCACACATTTCAGTCCCTTCAATCCTTAATTAATATCTAAAATAATAGGGATCGTGCGAATTCTGGTTTTGCTAGAACAATTTCATAATTCGGTGTGAAATAAAAAAGAATATAATAACAGAGTGTAAAATTTCCAATAGGCACCGTTGCCAAGTTAGACTAGCTGTGACTGACACTCCTACATATATATTACCTGCTAATCGAAGTGGTGGGAATTTCTGTGACGTCTATCGTACTCACGCTCTCTTGCCGTTAAGGGGAGATTCTCTTGTTGGTAAAGTGGAAGGCTATTGATTCCTCCTGACTATACTAGAAAGTAGACGCCCTCAGTGGTACTCATAGGAGATCTGTTTCGTGGCATAGTTTGAAGGAATCAGCAGAGACCTTCCGATTCACCAACAAAAGAATCTCTCCTTAATAGTTAATACAGACACATAGCTTTAAATAACTCAGGAGTCTCACAGGTCCTGACACTGGCATTACACTAATTTTGACGTATTGAATGTTGCTGTCGTCTTCTATACACTAATTTTGACGTATTGCCTGTTGTTGACGTTCTCTTTACTTATATTCTCATTATTCTGACAAGTAGTGTTGTTGTTGTCGTCGTTCTCTAAACATGTCACATTGGCGGACTTTTAAATGATAACGATGAACGCTTGTGTCCGTCTTGTCAGTCATAAATATCCAAATGTATGCATAAACTAATAATTTTCTTTATTTCCTGCAGCTTGTTATCGCAGTCATTATGGAAGTAATTTTTCTGCTGGAGCTTTATGCGTGACAAGAGTCTAACACGACATATATGATACAGTGGAGAAGCTAATAGGAATGTTCCCATTGTCGTTGTTCTCTAAACAAGCCGCAAATTACCCGACCTCACACAAAAAATGACTATGAAGGTCAATCTTTTCTTATCACGCAACTCAAGCAGGATAACAGCAGCAGCATTACCATAATTATATAGCTCCAGCTAGCATGCCAACGTACAGTACACCGTGAATGAACATTGCATATACAAGGTTTTGTAAACACTGATGTATAGAGAAAATATATAAGGAAGACAGAAAGAGAGAAATGTTTGTTCCAGAGTTATTCCAGTATAGTTAAAATTACGTACGTGCAATATGATGGGTGCATGTGTAGTTAGCTCTCCGTGCATGTCTCCGTGTGTGTGTGTGTTCTCATTCCGAACAACTTAACAAGGCCTTTTGTCTTATTAGTGTTATAATCTAATAGTTATAATGATGTACAGTCACGAAAACTAAATTTTTACGTCCTCTACTTCGATCGATCAGTCTAATCTAGAGATATCGAGAGAAAAATATAAGAGAAAGAGATCGAGATTATATTTGTACTTGTAACTGTACATTAGTGGGCGTGCTAGGTATTCCGTTGGTGTGTGTGTGACTAATAACATAATCCATATCACTCATTCGCGGCTGTCTGTAATAGCTACTGTAGTCATCGTCGTTGTCGTCATTGTTTATAGTCCAAGGGCATGGCGAGAGTGGTCGATACTGTGCTTCTTCTCATTCTTCGGATCTTTCTCTTACTCATGCATCTGCTTCACGTGCAATGCTTATTATTATTATTATTATTATTATTATTATTATTATTATTATAGACCACGAACAATAATTTCCATTCGTTTTGCAACACTTTGGAATGTTTGAAATGGCCACAATTGCATAATGATGAGGAACTATATAATTATTGTCTCTGTGTTGTTTGTTCATAGGATTTACAAGTTTACAACAATATACATATCAATTCAATTCATATCAAAGATTCATCATTGGGATTCACGTACTCAAATGGCTCATACAGTCTTTCATTCACCAGAATTAAACACAGGACTTTTTAATTTATTTTGTCTGAACGATGAAAAATAGCACTACACGCACACACACACACATTTTACGATTATACATATATTGTTAAATATTCTCTTAAACGATGATACATATATATACCATCATACACACACACACATGCACTCAATCAACAAGTACAACGAGTTAAAGGCTGTATCTTGGTGCTGTGTGACATTTTAACAACCTATATAAAGTTATAGTAACCTTTCCTTTGTTCCGGGAAAACATATTGTTGCTACATGACTCATATTCTGATTTTTTGTTTATGTGAATGGGTGTTTTAAACTTTTTTATTTCACTTGACGTGCAGACTACAGCAGAAGGTGTTACTAGGCCGCCTTACGAACTTATAAATGAATGTAAAGTATGTAAAATATTTGTAAACTTGATATAATAATTATGCTTACAGGACTGGTGGTGGTGGTGGCCGAGGCATGCAAACCTGGGATGCTGTGTAAATAAATGAAGTCTTTTACGTACCTTTTCTTCTGGTGACAAAACTGACGGATATGTAAACTGTCCATTTTCTATAGTTCTGATGAGGTGAGTTATAATAATTGACCTCTCTTCCTGCCCTTAATTAGTACTGTCACATCTATGTTATAATGGTGTAGCCTACTTTCCAGCGTGGAGATGAAGGCCTCTGTAGTCTGTATATATAAAAAAAAAAACACACACACATAATTCTTTGAGAAAAATCATTGTTGTCCCTGGCTTGCTCTATCCCATGCTGTAACGTAATAAATTTCACATATTGCTCGAATACAGCATTACCCAAACATGGATATCATTGTATTGTATTGGTGGCATTAATTGAGTTATATTAGTACTCTTAACTTGTTTTTTTTTACTTTACAGAATATATGTGCCACCAATGTTTACAAGATGGACCAAGCATCAGAGCTGATAAAACTCTCCTCGAGTGATTCCATATACGGGACACTCTCAAACTTTGATATAGAGAAAAAGATTGGTAAGGGTCAGTTCAGTGTGGTATATAAAGCAAGATGCAAGGTAGACCAGGAAGTGGTTGCCTTGAAAAAGGTTCAGATATTCGAGATGATGGATTCAAAAGCCCGGTTAGACTGTATGAAAGAAATAAATTTGCTTCAGGTAAGCATACTAAAAATTTTGTATAGTACTTTGATACTCAAAGTAATTCTGTGCTTAGTTGAAATACAGACTTCATGATATTAATGAATCAGGTGCTGTACCAGTATACTTTAATTTATTCATAGTGTTGCCATCCTTCACTCATTTAATGCAGTGGAAAAATATCTTGTAATAATAAAGTGGAGAACCATGATTACAAGTCCAGACAGTGTCCAGTTGATCATTATGTCTGTTTCCTTGAACAGAAACTCAACCATCCTAACATCATATCGTACTTGGCTTCATTCATAGAAGACAATGAACTCAACATTGTATTGGAGTTGGCTGATGCTGGTGACTTGTCTCGTATGATTAGACACTTCAGGAAGCAACAGCGATTGATTCCCGAGAAGACCATATGGAAATACTTTGTTCAGCTTTGCTCAGCCTTGGACCACATGCATGACAAGAGAATTATGCATAGAGGTAGATATGGGAATGTGATTGCAGGTTTCTTTCTCAACAATGACCTTTTTCAAATAGTAACACAGTATAGATTCATGGTCTGTTATAATTATCTAGGTAATGGTCTTCAATGAGGGACTGGGTGTAAAATGAAATGGTGGATGTCAGTATTTATTAGTGTATTATCAAGGGTTTACTGTACTCATAAATTAATGTAAACCATTCTGTTTGCAGATATCAAGCCAGCCAACGTGTTCATTACGGCGAAGGGAGTGGTCAAGTTGGGTGACCTCGGACTTGGACGTTTCTTCAGCTCCAAGACCACCGCAGCACACTCCCTGGTGGGCACACCATACTACATGAGTCCAGAGAGAATACACGAACACGGATACAACTTCAAGAGTGATATTTGGTCACTGGGTTGTTTACTGTATGAAGTAAGTGTGTTGCTCTGCTCACTTGGCTGTATACAAGGATATTCAATTCTATAATGTAAAAACTAGTACCATTATAAGCCATACAGTGCATCATTTACTGCAACATTGCAGGCAATACCCAACAACTGGGAACTGTACTATGAAAAAATATTATCAATAATTAATTCTGAATCTGTATCTTTATATTTTCAGATGGCAGCTTTGCAGAGTCCATTTTATGGGGATAAGATGAACTTATACTCACTGTGTAAAAAAATAGAATCTTGTGATTATCCTCCCCTTCCATCTGACCACTATTCATCTCAGGTTGGTATGAGTAATTAGACAATAATTAGTGGCATGCATGTTACCAGACTAGGATATACATGTATATATGAGCAGCTTTTTCATTTGACTTGACCTACAAATTGCACAATTAATTATCTAAGTTAAGTCCATTTTATATTTAGAGATTTATAATTCTTATATTGACAAATGGTATTGTTCTTCAGCTGCGAACATTGGTTGATAATTGTATCAACCCTGAACCAGACAAGCGGCCAGATATCACCCATGTGCATGGAGTGGCTAAAGAGATGAAAAACCATTCACATTCACCAAGTTCATGCAGCTCAGCCATGTCTGCTGCACGTATAGCAAATGCCGAGGAAAGGAGTGTTGACGAGAGTAGACGTAGTTTAGAACAAATCAAACTCCGGGACTAGCAGCGTGCCAACTGGCGTAGGTATTCAAGGTCTGATGAAAAGAACACTCCTAATGCCCAAAATGCATGGAATGAATCTCCATCCTCTGCCAGGTCCAACGAGTCCAATAAAGGGAATGGCAGTACAGACGGAGTAATTGGATCCTCAAAGAGTCCCACTGGCCCTGATGTTTGGGCTCGGGACCCCAGAGCTCCTCCACCGTCTGACTCACTGGATAGTAATGGTGTCGCTCGCAGTCGAAGTTGGAGGAGGAGTTCCAGTTCCAACGATGGAGGAGGTCAACAACGGCCGCCGGTACGCACCAGAATCCCCGGCAGCTCCCGTGATGACATGTCACTCATGTCAATATCAAATGGGAGTGACATGAAGAACTCAAGGGATGTCTTGGTCACTCCACCTCAGGGGGCCGGCTTGTATCCACCCAGGAATAGATACAATGTGAGACTTCCACCTCTTGGTAAAAAATTTTAAGAAAATTTAGTAATGATAATATAAGCCAAACCACTATTTACACTACTTATATGAATACAATGTATATATATATATTTCTGTACCATTACCCTAAGCATAATATCATGTATTGTGTATAATGACAATTACATTTTGTAGTTATTTAGTGGTTTGGCTATGACCATGAATACCTTACGCCAGTTGGAGTGTTAGTAAAATGGTAAGAATGACTGAATCATGCCTTACTATTGATCATGGCATGTTATACTTATACTTCTTACAGTATATAAAGAATTTAATTTTGTTGAGTTCTCATGTGTATGTGATAAGTGTACTATGCAGAAAATATACCATATAATTAACTAGTGCTGTATCGCAATTGTCATACAGTATGTTATATGTACAGTAGCAAACTTTCCCTAGGTCTGTGATAAAAGATTACCATAATAAGAGCTTTTATGATAAGTAATATATACTGTAAGTATTTTACAGGAATAGTTCTTTCAAATTACAGTACAGTTTCTTTAGTAAATATAAAATTATTTCTGTAGTCAACAAATGAAAAATTGCTGGAACTAATTGTCCATATTGACTTATGTAAGTTTTGAAATATTTTACATTTCTTGGTGACTCTGTTTTCATAAAGGTAGACAGTAAATTAGTTGGTGATGGAGCTCATATTTTTAAATAATAAACTTATTGAACTTAAAGTAGTGTATGTACAGTAATTTAAAGGAATAGATTTTGTATGTAGCATCATAGTTATGTCAGTATAGTGCAATACAAGAAATTATGAATTTAAGTCATGCTGCTGTACTGGCACTGGTAACCATCCATTCCACTGTATTCCCACTTCTCACATGTAATAAAATTTTCTTGATGGACTACATTATGTCATGTATCCAATATAAACATTCAGGATTATTCCTCAAACAGTACAGTATATGTACAGTAATGAAATAGGTCACACTACTGTTTGGTGGGGACAATGTCAGGACACAAAACCATTTTCAACTAATTTATTTGTGCACTAAATAAAACATATACATTAAAGAATAACAAAAAACTAAGGCAAACTTTAACTATTATTACAAAATCAAAAATACCAGGACTACTCACACTGTAAAATCAGACAAAATAGTTTCATGCCTTTCAATTACCAAGATATATATTTTTGTTCAGTTTTGACGAGTAGTCATAAAAATTATCGACCACCTTGGCACTTGTACAGTCGCCAACCATAGCGACACCTCTTGCCTTGAGGTATACTGAACCTAAAGCACAAGATTTTGTTTCCATACTATGATCCTTTTCATATTATTTATTTAAAACCAACTCTGCCTCCTCTCACCCACTGCCTTCCTCCTTCCCTTGCACTGAAGCAGTGGCTGCGGGTTTCGTATGGGTCAAGGAGAGGGTCGTTGTTATTGTCGGGGACTGTACCATTAATAAACATGGACAAAATTATAGAATATGGAAGAGGAAGAAAGAAGACCACACCAGGCCTAAAAGACCCTGTAGAACAAGGGAGGAGATAGAAAGGTGGGGCAGCAAGCACAGAAGGAAAGGAGGGACAGTTCATTATTTCTAGCCTACCCAAAATGGTCGAAATGGAGTCATGCAAGCTGGCCTCTTTTTGCAATGACTTACTGTTGTGTGGAAAGAGAGAAAGGAGAAATTTGACTAAAACCTACTGGGCCCCAGCCCTCATAAGGATGGAAACATATCATAAGAGCCAGTGATATAAAGAATTGCCCACAAACTAAATGGGTGGAGGAATATAGCTTATAAAAAAGTATTTCCATACAGAGAAAAACAAATACTGTACCCAAACAGACACTTAAGATGGAGTGACTTACTGCACTGGGTACATATAATATAATAACAAGAGGTCCATAAAATACAGTGTGTGTGTCAGTACAACATGATGAAGCTCTGAACAAATATGGATAAAATAATCTTTACTTCATCCATCCTGGGTTGCTAGATATCATGGACCACAATAATCATGTTATGTTAAAGATAAAAATAATGCATGCAATTTCACATCCAATACCACCATAATTAAAGACCTTGTAATATATAAAAATATCTATACAAATATGGCAAGAACTGTTTCCCACTTCAGTTATTATCAATGACAAAAGTAAACTGATGTTGTCTTTGCAATATTTACAGTGTGACTCATACATCATTTACTTTGCTCTTCCTGATGTTACCCTGAAATAATAGAGGTGATAATGGACACATTTCTCTTTCAACAACTCTACAGAGAACTGTTTGACTTACTATTTTTCTTGGCCAAGAGTTGGGTTTTACTAAATGCAGATGTGAAACTTCCGATAAATCTACAATCATACAAATCTGGCTGAAACGTTTTACTCATACTACAACAAAGCATTGGCTATAATTTTCCATAAATATTTGGGACTGTACTCAATGAGATCACGCTCTGCACAAGTGACAAACCAAACAAGTTCAAAGTAATGTTGTGGGAAAAAAATACAGCCCAATATGACTTGGATTCCCATCACCAGGCCTCATGCTGCACCACATTCAAGTACATTATTTGAATTTGTTTGACAAAAAAATAATTCTGTAAAATCTTAAGTTATTCTGTATAAGGGCAGTACTGTACTGCATTTAAATTTTGACTATTATAATCTTAACATTCAAAGTGTACTATACTGTACTAGTCCACCTTTAAAACATGAACAAGTACTGTACATATGTAAAGAATGTCACTTATGATGTACTGTAACTGTTCTTGATAATTATCTACATAAATATCATATTAACTTGCTAAGGAATGCCTGACTTGTGTACATATGTATAATAGATGTTTAACAATGAGCTTAATTAACCAGACTGAGAGCAGTGTTACAGGTACTGATTGACTCAATATTTACACCGCAGTTGCAGTGTCATTTATTTCAGTTACCTTAGCAATCTCTGAATGTGTATGCCACATTCTTGCTTTGTATACTACCTACCTAGTTTATCCATGCCATGTAGCTCAGTGAGGTTACATGAAGCCATTAACTCTCCCTACAGAATTTGTGACCACTAACGAGTCTCAAACCTTGTTCACTAAGTTAGTTCCACATGACTGTGTTAAAATGTTGCTGCAATTGTTGTGTACATAAGAGTCTGTGGAGTCTATCCATTGTCTGACACAAGGGTTGGGATTTAAGAACTTTGTACCATCTGATAATGAAGTCTGTAACACTGTTTTTATATTTTTCACAAGCCTTTTCAATACTAAACTTAAATGTTAAACTCTCAACTTCATAAATTATTCATAACAAGCATTTTCAATTCAGTGACTCAGGTACAATGCATATAAATATAGATCTAATATGTAGAGAAAGAAACCTGAAGAAGCACAAGCAATGCTTCAACAACATTACCCAGTTACATAAACTTTAATCATCAAACTGTACTCGTTCTTCATTTCACAGGTGAGGACATTGAGCGGGTTTCATGCCTTTAATCCTCATCCTCCACAATATCGGAAAAAAAAGGTACAAAATAACAATTCTAACTTGAATAGCAAATGTCCCAAGACAAGTCAACTCAGGAAAAAACTTCATGGAACATGTTGTGTATTATTCTGCAAGTATAACTGCATCCTGTTGTTATCTCCTTCCAGCTTAAGTGTTTTGTATAATTTATAGTAATCCAGAATGAAACTATCGTAAAACATATACTGTATATAGTTAGCCTACAATTAGTAATCAAGTAACCTTTTTAAAATGAACATATGAATTATATTGTGGTGCTGAAGAATAAAAATGAAATAATAAATCAAAAGTACAGTACCTCAAACACTTCTCATACTGAGCCACTTACTAATAGAATAGTTTGTTTTTATGTATAGAAGTAATTAATTCCATATGTATACCAATAACAACACTGAAGGTAAAAACTCTAGCACACATACAGTATATATTACAGAATAAGAATATCACAATTTACAAAGATCGCTAACTTCACCTAAGTATCTATAGTGGAGTTATCTCAAGCTGGTGTTGTAAAGATCCACAGTGGATATCTGTCTAGGGTAGTTAAGAATTGATTGAAAGAGAGATTTGGTTAGTCTCCTAGGCATGGGCCATCATAAGGCTGGAGGTAGGATACTGTCATTATAACATTAAGAGAGAGGAGAAAGAGAAGAGGGACAGCAAGTACAAAGGAAAGTAAAGGAAGGGACAGCTGAAGTGGACTGACTCAGTACCAAAGTGCATCTGGTATAGCCTAATGTGAATGGTTATCACACCTTTTCATCCAGAAGGTCAGGAGTCTTGCATCAGCCAGTCAGATGTTACCTCATGATAATGGCTGTGGATAAATACAGAACTACCAGCTACAGAAAAGCTGACTATAGTAAATGAAGGATTAGGTGTGAGTCGAGAGAGGAAAGGACCAGATACACACACACACACACACTAATGCCAATTTAACAGTTTTCCTTCATCCAATATTGTAAATTTCTGACGTACGTGTGATTGTTATCAGGAAATAAGAATGTATGGTGATGCTTTTAACTCACATCAAACATCACCATTATATAATTCTTACACTCCGAAACATACTCACAAATGTCGGTAACTTGCAACACTGACTATAGAAATACCAATGAGCTGGCAAACACACACATCCACATTTTTATGGTGGAAGGTCCCCGAGCAGTCCTTGTTGTGGGAGCTGGGCGCGAACCAATGCATTCTCGTTCTTGAGGGCCGCGTTCTCATTCTTCAGGACTTCCACCTCCTGCTTCAACAACTCAAAGTCCATCTCTCGTCTCTGTGATTCTTTGAGTCTTTCTATCAGCTGCTCATTATGCTGCTTAAGTTCAGTGATGTAGTCACAGGCTTTGGCCAAAATGCCTCCTTTGCTCTGGGAAGAAAACTAGATATCATTAATGCATTAGTATTATATCAAAGACTCAACCAATCAATCAATATCAGTACTGATGCCTCTCTCTATTCTGGGAACTCCCCAACAATTGGTGTGCATGATAGAATCAAAAGATAAATAAAGGCTTTAATGCTTTTGTTTTCAATAACAATGTTCAGTGGAAAAGCATTTTCTCATTAAGCAATAAATTGGCTACTATACATTATGGTGATGCTCTACAACACTTATATCACCTTAAATAATAAAATTGCTACGTGAAATAATGTTAATGAATACATTATATTGAAAGGTAAATGCGTTTGAATTACTGGCATTCATTTTGGTTTCCTTTCATAATCAAGTGGGAACTATTGCAAGAGAAAAAAACATACAAAGTTTTATACTATTGCACAACCTGTTGGGTAACTCCTTGAATGAATTAAGGTATAGTCCTTTCAATATTGACTAATAATGATTGAATTTATTGTAATTGTAATATATGCAACCTAGTTATATATGGTAATATTTTTCAGTCATCCTACACTTTGTTCAATAAATACCGGGTTTATTCACTCAATACAACATCAATAATTTTTCACCTTCAGGCCCAGTATTCAATATTACAACTTTTGGAGGATTCCTCTTAAAAGAGCATGCAAATTTTAATCACAAGAAAACTAAAAAACTCAAGCATGAAATATATAACATGTAATGGTTATTTTTCAATCAATCAGTCAATCTCACCTGTGAGTTCTTGGAGTGTGCCTCAGGACAGTCAGGTATAATCTTGGCCAGTCGACAAATCCAAGTGTTTATTTTGTCTCGTCTCCGGCGTTCCACCTCGTTGTGGGTGACTCGTCGCTTCTCCTCCCTGGTGGTGCCCACTACTCTGGGATTCAGGGTGCTCTCACTCGCACGCGGCGTTAAATTCCGTAGAGACGAGTTAGTCAAGACGTCGCTGATTACGTAGAACTGACCTGGTCAAAAAGACACACAATCCATTGGCTCCAGTAATAATATGAATGATTCAGTGCAATACTAGGGGCAACTGTAACAGTACATGCTTCAAACACATACACTCTAATTTTGTGAATAAAACAATAAGGGATAAGAAGATTTGACAATACTAAATGGTATATACAGTACAGGAGTGAAGGCCGCTCTATATTAGCTTAAATAAGTTATTGCAGGGTTTCAATCTGTTTCAGTCACATAACAGTACCATACTGTATATTATAACAATGACAAGCGATGAGGGTCATTTCAGGTAGTCAATAAGGGTTAGCAGCTACAATATAACCTTCAATACTGTTTTGGCTACATTTTTAGATATCAGTAGTGATAAAGATTGTCATGTACTCTGTGATAGTTTTGTAGGGGTTGACTCACCTCCAGACACTACAACGGCACTGTTGGTATCACTGGGTACGTCCCCTGAGGTGATGAGAGCCAGTCTGGTCTCGGCTGACTCTGTGGGGGAACCATTGGCCGGTGGTGTGGTGGTGATGAGACTGGGGACGGAACCAGGTACATTACCTTGAGGTAGACCGTCCACCGTACCATCGGGGCTGAACTGCACTACGCGGTAAGCCAGAGTATTGCCTGCAACACCAACGTTAACCCATCACATTTACAGCAAACCCTCACTACCTCAGATCAATTGGGGAAAGACCCTTGTCGAGTTATACGAAGATCAGAGATATCAGAGGGCTTAAATTTAATGCGTACAACTAGCCGCATGTACACTGGCCCTCAAAACTACATGTGCTTTCACTCATATCTCAGGTTCCCATACACAGCCGCACACACACAAATACATGACAATTTCACAATGAAGGATATAATACTGCAGAAATATATCTAATAATGTATATTATATTAACATTAAATAAGGTATTATGGTGTGGTGGTAGGTGAGGAAGTGTGGGAATCGAAGCTGGTATCGGTCAGTTTATCAGTCATGGCATACTTATTGCCACACAGACACATTCTTCTCGTGATTTTTGGGATATTTTTGTGCTTACTTCTCATACAGTAATCTCCTTTCAATGGCGCTGAAGAGAAAGCTTTCAAGTAATATTAGTAGCAATGCAAAGAGAGACAATCTCATTATGTGAAACAGTCATTATTGTTAAAAGGAGAAAAGGCGGCAAGAAATGACCATGTTTTAGGGTCCATAAAACTGTAGCCACCATAAAGACAAAGAGTGCATCTTATCTCACGTTAAAGATGCATATCCTATGCAGTCAATGTCCAAGACACTGACAGCATCCAAGTTATCCAATATCCGGTTTATATGTACTTTGTCCAACTTAGAGAGGATTTACTGTATATCAATGTAACTGTTCCAATAATATACATATTCCCTCACCTATATTTGTAAAGCTAATGGCATCAAAAAAGGCTCGTCCTGATAATTCATATTACGTCTATTCCTTTTAACTATGTTACCTTGAAAAAAAAATATATATATTAATACAGTATTGTAATTGCAAATAATCCCTGTACTGTACTAAACAGCTTTAGTAACTATTTATCGGAAGAACGTCAACAACAACAACTATACTGTCAGCCCAGGGGGGCTGATTTTATTCTCTTCGGTAGCCCAGACATATAGGGCCAGCCCCTCCTTTATTTTGATTTGTTTTTTTCACTGCGACCAGAGTGTATCAGGAGTCTGTGGGGCAGGAGGCCATTCTGCCCCGGGAGAACGTCAACAACAACAATGGACGTACTTGCTTCGACAGCAAATCTATCTAGTAATAACTACAACATCACTAACCTGAGTTTTCTGTGTCTGTACGAAGTGTGAAGCTTGGAGTGAGTATTGGTGATGCTGAGTCTCGTACACTGGTGTGATCCAAAGCCAAACGCTGAGCCAATGACACCTTGTCGTCCTCACACTCACCCTCTTTGTCACCACTGCTGTGATGATAAGTAACAACAAACGTCACAATTATCACTCCATCACTACACAATCCTGCCTATGTTAAATACATTAGACACTTTATTTATATACTCACCTCTTGATGTGGGCTATAGATTTAGGTATTAAATGGGCACTTGTCCATAATCACTACCATCAATTCTTTTCTCTCAAATACATTTCTTAGTACATGTACGTCATTTCTTCATAGGTTATTCTGTCGCAAATGCATATCTTTAATGCATCTACCCTTAATTGATTCAATTTTTCTTTATTAACAGGGTGTACAGTGGCCATATCCAGTCAACCGTGATGTTTCCATCCCACTAGCTGTGTATTAATGTTTGCAGACAGCCAATCAGTGTGCTTAATTAATGTACCTCAATTTCAAATTCATTACAATGGCTTCCCTTTGTACCGAGTGTCTGTCTGTCCCCGAACGTTTTCTTCAGCACTATTTTGAGAATAACAAAGCCAGTTTAGACTTTTAACATGCCCAAGGAGTGTTACAGACGTCAGCGAACTGCCCCACGTGTAATAAGGCCTGTTTTTATCAACAGGACAATCTTCTCTTGTCCATTTTCAAATAAAAAGGTACCGGTACGTATAATACCAATTCAAGATGGCCACCAAGGATTTACATCTAGGTCCCAGTAGATTGCCACAGTCCTGATTAGGTTAGGTCTACCGAATTCTATTTAAAGTACTATAGTGTTTTTCAGACGAATCTGTATTTCAAATCTGGCGGAAATGAGTGTTTTTGGAGATTGGGTGGGGGGAGAGGAGGTGATATCTCCAAAAACACTCATTTGCCATGGATTTGAACAACAGATTAATTAAAATCACTGCATTTTGAAAACTTCGAGTTGAAAAGACATTATGGCCAAGCGCCTGTATATTACCTGATTTAGGATGGAATTATTACTTCAATATTATGGTATTTCTGCATGACCAATATTACATTACGGGAACTCTCATAACTATAACCAATGTGAAGAAAATATCAACTACCGTGTATTAATTTCAGCCAGGTTCCATTTTTAATAATAATATTTACACACACACACACACATACCAACACCAATATAATTATACCAAATCGAGTGAAACACCGAGTAGAACACTTATGATAATTATAATAAATGTAACCTGCTGAATAATTTACAGCTGAAGGGGGGGTACGGGGTATTGATTGTAAATGTACGTACAAACACAAACACAAACAAAAACACATATACAAACAATAACACAAAAACAACCATACACACTGAAACAAACAAACGAACACACACACACACTTACACAAACAAACACACACACACAAACACAAACACACACCTTGGCACCTCTCCACCATAGGGTACCAAACACCTTCCTTATTAACACTTTCCTTATTACACCCCCCTGGGCCCCACATACCTGTTCTCAAGGGGGTCTATCATCTCCATGGGGGTTTGTGGAGTTTTGTGGGTGGCGGGCGAGGGTTTGTTTGGTCACGGGATCAGCGGGGAGGTCATGTGATGTGATGAAAACCCGCTGCCGTCACACTATACACATTATACAGTGTTACCAATGTCTCTCTCACCTTCACAGTTCTAGCCCAAATACTAGCCATTCTTATAGCCCAACAACAGATTAGGGAAAAGTTTATAATATATTGATTTTATTGTTATTTGTTAATCTTTAATTGATGAAGGGAATAATTGACACTAGGTGATTTTGAAGGTTGTATATTAAGTCTATAACTACATAGTTTCTTTAAATCTCATATAATAGGCCCATTTATATCTTATTTTCCTTTGAACCATGTATTTTTTAACTATTAAATTTGTACAAATATATAAAATTGTGTGTGGGTTGATCAGCATGCTCTAGCCTTCTTTGTTGTATGCCTTTACAAAATATGCTTTTCACTCGATTCCATCATCAATGAGCATCGAAGAATTATAAGTGTGGTGCACGTAATACAGTTATATAAGTCTCTTGTGCTTTTGTATGATGACCTAAAGTATGATCAAATGAGATTATTACTACTTTATAGGTAATTAGGGACACACAAAGTTATTCCTAACAGTCACAAATGTAAATACAATTTTATTAACCCACTTCCAAACTCCAACAGCTGTTCATTCATAACTAGCCCAACTTAGCGGACAAACCATCATGTTGGCTACCTTGTGATAAATACTTCCTGAAACCACCACAACATTCACTATCCTTTTTATCACTCTTCTCCTTATCTTACACTCTAGTGCCTACCACATTTGTAACATTAACTACATAAGGCTGCCTATAAGTAATATCGTATAGTAATAAGAATGAAATAGAAGCATAAATATTGAAAACAAGTTTTCCGATATTGTCATTAATGGAGCATCCTGAATTTGGTAGTGTCCTCAGCCTCCTGCAAATTATCATATTACATCATGACGAGATATATACAATTTTGTTTATTATATTTATTTACAAGTAAAGTTACCTATACATATGATGAAAACTAATAAATATGTATTGAAGATATGCTGTAGAAATAGGGAATTAAAATCTTTTAGCAGATAACATTCCTCAATGCATATTATCATGTATTTCAAAGAAAATTTATATATTTTAGGAGTAACTAGTACAAATAATTATACACTTCTTTTTCTATCTCTTGTTAGATCATCCTAAAACACAGTCGTCATTAGAATAGGTAAAATAATTACTACGAAAAGAATAATAAATACGCTATATGTATTCTGTAAGCCAAGATAGTACCTGTATCACATTGTTAGTTCTGTTAAAAAATCGTCTTGGTCAACAACAACACAAACACACATAAACACACACAAGGAATAAGAAGACGACGAGGAAGGTTTACGCACAGTGTCTTCTTGCCCACCTTAGAGATTGTATAATTTGTATTGGAGTATAAATTGACCAAAAAAATACGTAATTGTGGCTTCCTCCGTCATGTCATTTGTTACAGGTATACTTGTGGGTAATTAAGAGTTAGTAAACGAGGTGTAATAATTAATGTATGAGTATAATAAGATGTAATTACGAGTTAGTAAACAAGGTGTAATAATGGTAATATTCAAGCGTTTGTCCGTAATGCCTTTTCGACTCTAGATATTCAGAATGCAATGTTTTATAGTGTGTTTTTAACGAATCTGTTGTTCACATCCGTCGCAAATGCGTGTATTTGGAGATGTCACCTCCCCCCCTTGCCTCTCCCCACCCAATCTCTGAAAACTCTAATTTTCGCCAGAGATGAATTACTGACTCATCTGAAAAACACTATAACACATTAAATAGAATTATGGGTATTATTACAGAATAACTGGGTTTTTGGCTAGGATCGCATAGTGTTACCACATCTGGCTAGGTCCCGGAAATTTGCCCCAGTCACTTTATGATAGTTTACACTGGTTATATCCCGGTAGTTTACCCAGGTTAGGTCCCGGTAGTTAGCCCATGTTAGGTCCCGGTAGTCTGCTGTGGTCTAGGTTAGGTTAGGTCAGGTCAGGTAAGGTCAGACTAATTTCCAAATTATGTTTGTAAAACGGGGCATATCTCCGAGAGAAACACCATCGATGAAAAGTGTTTTAGAATGGTCCAAAATAGTGGGTAATGATACTAAAATATACAATATAGTGAACCCAGTTCTTCTGTAAATTTACCGAATTATGTAGACCTCACCTCACCTAACCTAACCTAATCAGGACCTTGGCAAACTACTGGGACCTAACCGGGTCAGACTATCGGGGGCTAACTTTAGCAGTCTACCGGGACGATGTAAACACTTGGTGGCTATCTTGAATTGTTATTACAGTTATTATGGTGGTCAATACAGGCCTTATTACACGTGGGGCAGTTCACTAATGTCGGTTATACTTCATGGACACATTACGAGTCTAAACTAGCTTAGTTATTCTCAAAACAGCACTGAAGAATACGTTCATGGACAGACGAACACTCAGTACAAAGGAAAGCCATTGTAAACAAGCACATTAATTGGCTGTTGAAATTGAGGTGCATTAATCAAGCATGCTGATTGGCTGTACGCACCAATATGGCCACTTTACACACCGCAGATTAATGAAAATGTATTCATTTAAGGGTAGTTGTATTACGATAGCTATGCATTTGCGACGGAAATAACCTATGAGGAAATTATGTACATGTATTATGAAATGTATCTGACAGAACAGAATTGATGGTAGTGATTATGGACGAACGGTTGAATAATACTGTAATAATTAATGTATGAGTAGAATAAAATGTAATTAAGAGATATTAAACAAGGTGTAATAATTAGTGTCTTACCATCTTCTTCCCAGACATACAGTTAATGATGCATGGGTTTGGTGACTGTCGAAGGCCGTTACAAGAGACAGCAGCGGTCATTGAATCCATCGTACACCAACAAATGACGCTTTTCCTTCATTTGGTAAGTAGCAGAAACAGAGAGAAATATAATAATAGTGATTTATCACGAATTTTTCACGTGCGGTATATGATTACTCTGCATGAATTGAAATTAAAACTGTCTGGTTCTGTCAATGATTATAACCCAAACTTTTTTTTATCATTATTATTATTATTGAAAGAACTCAGGATCGATTAAGACAGACAGGTTTTTATTATTACCATAATTTTTATCTAATTTTTTTATTTATTTATTTGTTACTGCAGGCAACAGAAGCTGCTGAACTGAGAGGTGTGAAGATCGTCGGTCCTGAAGATGTATTGTTTGTGATGCGTCGAGATCCACTCAAGTTACAGCGTCTGATCCACTACATGGGTGAGGACACTACCAGATTCTAACTTTTCCTTTGGCAGTTGGAAATCACACTTGATATTCCCTGTGCAAAATACAGTACAATATTTTTCTTTATTTAAGGGGAGATTCTCTTGTTGGTGAATTGGAAGGTCTCTGATTCCCCAAGCATTAGATCTTTTATGTGTAGAAACTTTTGTTCTCTGTTTTCTAGGTGACTCAAAGAGGCTTTCACTTCTCCAAGTGTCCCTTTTTTTTCATCTGTTACCTTTTGTGTTTACTGCCCCTCCTCTCAATCACCTTCTTCCTCGGGCACTATATGACCTCACTGTTGCGGCGCCTAATATCAATCAATCTATCAATCTACGTTTTCTTTACCCACAGGTGTACGTGATCTTTACCAGCGAAATCGGACCAGTACCTCAGGGTCTTCTTCCAGTGACATACAGGACTTAGCGAGTGAAGGTGGAGGGGAAGTGTCACGCAAGAAGCTTTGTATAAACTTTCTGCAGTCAATTGATCAGACGGGACAATATGAACCTCTTTATTCCTCATCTCTCTATGACCCCATCAAAGCTGAGAGAGCCTTTAGATTAGATGCAATGACACAGGTAAACTTTCATTGGGGAAACAATTGGAAAGTACACTAGTTATTATTTTATGCAAATTAGTCCAGAGGGGAAATGTACTTATTTGTTGAATGATGAAAATTGGAGCACTGTATTGTACTGTACCTGTTTTGGAATTTAAAGGGAGATTATCTTATTGGTGAATTGGAAGGTCTTTGATTCCTCCAAACTATGACAGAAAACACATCCCCTATTAGTACCATTGAGGGTGTCTGTTTTCTGGCATAGTTGGAAGGAATCAGTAGCCTTCCAAAATTTACCAAGAGAATCTCCCTTTAAGGACTTTTGAGCTCATAAATCAATTCTATACAGATGAAGTTATTTTTGAGATCGCTAAATTAATTCTATAGATTAAGTTGTTATATTGTTGTAGGGAATGTCCTGCCAGAGATACAAGGATTACTGTGAGGCAAGGAAAGCATCGTTCTGCCCTCGACTACGCGTCAACAAGTTCAGGGAATGGTTGTTGGGGGAGGAGAGTGGAGAGGTGAAGCTGACACAGGTGAGGAGGGAACATTAACACTATTTATATAGGGAGCATTAACACTATTTATACAGGGAGCATTAACCCTGTTTATACAAGGAACATTAACACTATATATACAGGGAGCATTAACACACTATTTATACAGGGAGTCATAAATTAACACACTATTATTATTTTATACAAGGAGGAGGGATTGAGTTTTATGGAGGACCAAGTTTTTTATAAATAAATATATAATTCTTCCACAGCTGGTTCTTGAGATGCTGAACCGCCTGGCATATGAGACAGTGGCACAGATTGTTGATTTGGCGCTGTTGGTGAAGAGGGACGGCTCAGGACACAACTCAGATCTCTCTCGGTTCAGGACACCCACGGCCTTCAACCCAGACTATCCTTGTGTCATCATACATCAGGTAGAAACATTACCCAACAGCAGCAGTGGTGATTAGTTTTTTTTTTCTCTCATTTTCCCCTGCCTTTTGTTCTTCCTGTACCATCTCTCAATCACCTTCTTCGTTGGGTGCCATATGACCTTGCTGTTGCCACGCCTAATATCAATAAAAAAATAAATAATTTAATCCGGAATTACTTTTGAAAAATCATTAACCGTCCAATTTAGTATAAATGGTATTGTTTTGCCCATAACACTAATACAAACCTGTATCAATTTCTTCCACAGAGCGGATCCCTACAGGAGATTGGCAGTGGTGACGACCACAGTATTGGTATGGACCCCATCGTGCCCTCGGAGGTACGGGAGGCCGTTCGACGCTACTGGGCCAACAACTCCTCCCTGGCACCCTTCAGTAAGATCCGTTCACCAATTGCCACTAGACTTCTGGCTGGGTAATGGAACACTCCCTCCCCTTCAATAAAATCTTTTCACCCATCGCCAATAGTCTAAAGGCTGGATAATGGAACGATCCCTTTCCTTCACCCATCACCACTAACTTCTGGCTGGGTAATGGAACAATCTCTTTCTTTCAATAATATTCATTCTACTAACTTTACTGTCTGTCTGGTTATTTAGATTTCTTTTCATAGACTTCCATTTATGATAATTATTTTCTCTTTCCCATTTAGTTGGTGTATGTTTCCTGTTGTTATTGTTGTAGTTCCCCAGACTGTCTGGCCGAGCAGTCCCAAGTCTGGTTGACCGAAGCCACACATATGCTCGGACCCCCGATAGGGAGCCAGGGAGATAGTGAGATCTATTTCTTCGAAGGCAACAGAAGAAGGGACTGCTTGTAATGGCCCCTACTATGTTTATGTTTCCAGCCTTATGAGGGCCTGGATCCAGTAGGTTGTAGCTGAATTAAATTGTTCTTTCTCTTCATCTCCCTTCAATCAACTATGGTTAGTCATTTTCATGTTAACTTAGGGCATTAACAGTCAGGTACAAAATAAGTAATAGGAATTTATTGTACAATTTAAACTGGAGAGGCATTTCTGTGACATGTTATTTATTGATTAATGTTTAGAGAGCAGTTGGTGTGTTTGTTTTTGTGATGTACTGTATACTGTATGTGTGAACTGCTTTGTATATTACACTGTTAAATATACTCTTTATACAGCAATTGACAGCTTTATTTAAATTCTTTGAAACTATAAATAGTATCCAGTATATTCTCATTTTATAGAACAAACTGCAGATACTGTATATTTGAATGTTTGTATTTCACCAAAGGTACAAAATACAATTAGATTTTTGAAACTTGATTCATAAGAAAATATCAATATTTAAAGTATGCAAAGTATACGAGTGTAATATAAGTGAATTATTCTGATAATTAAAAAATCCAAGTGCACAAATAATCGAGCTATAGATAGTGCACATTAATCGAATAATTGCTACCGCACCACTTGTTATCGGTGAATTAGACTATAACGTCCTTGGAGGCTAATCTACCTTTGATAAGGCTATTAAATTAAAACATTTATTCGACAAATTATATTCCAAAATTAAAGCATTTGAATTAGGCTTGTTTTCCTGAGTAGCGTTATGACATTTCTTAATAATCCTTAATTGTTGTTACCACGATTAAATAACTGAGTAGAAGATATGAAATGATTAATTGAATTATAGGATTTGTATTTTTATCATTCTAAAGGCAAACTATTATAATTTACAAAGTGATGTGTGAGAAATGTGAGGTAGTTCTCAGCTGCACTCAGTATTGCCAAAGATGAATATTTTCACGCCCTCATATAGTTTTGTAGGCCATTGAGCGATAATGAAAATGCCGGTACCTTTCGAGTTAACCATTATCAAACGACTGGTGTAATAATAGGCTTATAAACGATATGACGATGTTGAAGGTAAACGGGTACAAAAACGCGACTAACGCTTAATAATGGGTCGTATTATTAATCGAACTACTAGCTACTACTACGAGGAAATTAATTAAAGGTTCTCATATTTTCCAATGCCAAATGAGTATTACAGAAACTTTTCCTCCAAGAAGTTTAATCATACAACTTTTTCCCTGAAGAGGTAATTTAATAATTCATTACTCAACAGTATACCAATAAATTATATATAAGCTACTTTTAGCCTGTGTTAAAAGGATATATATGTGTACAAGTTTATATAATTGTCTGAGAGTTGGTTAACATGCTCTTGTCTTTTCCTTTGTTGTATGCCTTTAAAACAATAAACCTTTCACTCTAAGTAAATTTACTTATAGCATGTACTGTTAAAAGGATATTCATAGGATATAGTATTGGGCTGCAAAGTGGGCTATTTTCCAGTTGCGAATGGGCGGGTTATTATGGTTTATTCAGCGTTGGCAACACTACCACCATCACAACACAAGCAAGGGGTCGGTTGGATTGTCGGAACAATTATATATTATATTTTAATTAACACACAGTGCCTCGTGTTATTTACGGTGTTATAGCATTATTTAAGGTGTTATAGAATGCCGCCCCGTGACCATTACAACTACTACTACTGCTGATAATTATTACTACTGTTATGTCCAGGTAAGATAATTATTACAAACTATTATAGACAGACATTCGTTAACTTGGGGGAATAATAGTAATACTAATAATAGAATACTTTTGATACATTGGAATGACTTGATTCCTCCAGAAATATGCCAGGAAACAAAAACAACAATAATAGGGCCAAATGAAAATATAATGATGTCTATAGTTACGTTACAGGTGTCGAGATACATTGTAACGTTAGTGATTTAATTCCTCCTAAATATACCATTAAACAAAGACGACAACAACAGGACCAGATGACTAAAATATAATGGTGTCTCTTTAATATTACAGGTGTTGAGAGAGTGAGAGAGAGAGATCAGATCAACAGTCATGACTCCATTCGATGACTTTGTTTATCTCATCAACTCCATTCTGCTTGGGGAAGAACCGGTAAGTAGAACAGCCATTGTACTGTATGCAAGAATATGGAGTCATCGTACAGGTACCACACCATCGTATGCAAGAATACCTGTAGTGTTGACGATGGTGTGGTACTGCGATGATGGCTATGTACTGTATGCAAGAATATGGAGTCATCGTACAGGTACCACACCATCATATGCAAGAATATCTATGGTGTTGACGATGGTGTGGTACTGTGATGATGGCTTTGTTGTGTGTGTATGGGGTCATCATACCAGTACCACGTACACCTTCGTCAACACCACCAATATTCTTGCATACAACCCCATGATACACATTTATATATACTGTATGTTATTCCAGATCATCAAAGACTTAATGATACAATATAATAAGATATGATAAGACAACCTTATTTTCACACTGAATACAACAACAACAACAACAACAGGAAATTCGTTTTGGCATAATAGAGTTGTATGCAAGTTTGTATGTCCAGTTGCGCACCACAATCCCTAGCCCATCTGAGGCAGGTGGTTTCTGGATGACAGCCTACCCCAAACCATCACGAGGTCACACACATTTCGAACCAATGGAGGCTTTTGGTGGGCTGTCGTCTAGAAACCACCTAGCTGCTCTAGTTTTCGGGCTTCGACTCAGGTGGGCTAGGGATTGTGGTGCGCGGGTGTACAGTAGACCTTGGATATACAATTAATAAATACTTGTATCCACCACTTCATTTTACACTCATTGAAGGCCACCAAATGTTTTCCCAGGCTCCCGTTACTTATTACCATACAGACTAAGGGATTAATTGTAGTAGTAGTAGTATTGTTATTTCAAATAATTGAAGACTTCATCATGCATATTGGGATGTTTATAGCGTTCATTATTATTATTATTATTATTCCAGACCATTGAAGACTTCATCCTGCTCATTGGGACGTTCGTGGCGTTTATAGCGTTCATCTTGTGGTGTTGTTTCCCCATCGTACCCAAGGAGTCCAACCCACCTGCCCAATACGACACACAATACACAAAGTACAAGAAGACTGACCACTACGATGACAAAATGTGAATGGTCAGTAAATACTAGGCCTCTAATTTGGATATATTTTTATTATTATTATTAATATTGATACAGTATTATTATTATTTTAATTTTATATGTATAAATTTTCCTTCATCCACAGGTGACATACATACTGTATAGGCGTATTATAAGGAGCTCAAGGACGGATGAAACCACAATTTTTTTGTCTGGAGGAAGGATGAAAAACAACAAGACATAAAAACAACCTTGGTCCGTGTTGTAATAATATTTGCTTTATTATTATTATTTAGGTGGGATTAATAGGGATTAAGAGGATTATTAATTAAGAGGATAGTACAGGGTTGTTGTTGGTAAATCTGGAGTAATTGATTCCTCCATGCTATTTCAAGCAACAGGATACCATTATGTTTTTATTCATTGGTTCTGTTTCCTGACATAGTTTGGAGGAATCAAGGCACTCCAATGTATCCAAAGTATACTACGGCTACTACTATTATCCCCTTGAGAGAGAGGCATTAGATTCCTCCAAACTGCTTACCAAATCAGACCATATAATTATATACACATATATACACACTATAAATATACACTCATATATACACACTATATAAATATACACTCATATATCCACACTATATAAATATACACTCATATATACACACTATATAAATATACACTCATATATACACACTATATAAATATACACTCATATATACACACTATATAAATATACACTCATATATACACACTATATAAATATACACTCATATATACACACTTTATAAATATACACACTTTTGGGAAAGACAAATATAGTAATGCCTTGTTTTGCACTGGTGTTGTTATGGGTATGTATTATACTGTTTGTAATAAATGTGTGTATAGTAAATAACCTTTCTTTGTACATTACACACACATAACATCAAAAACATTAACAATGTGTGTACAGTAAATAACCTCTCTCTGTACATTACACACCCATAACATCAAAAACAATAACAGTGGATAATAATGAGTGTTTACTGTACATAGTTTCATAGTAAACTGCATAACATACATGTACATCCATAACAACAACAACAGTGCAAAACAAGGCAGTGTTATATACTGAAAAATTATTAATAATATTATTTTTCTGTATACTGTACTGAAATATTATATTCCATTATTTTGGAGTTTATGATTATATTTATGTATATATTCTCATTTAGGGGGTAATAATACACTTTTGGTACATTGGAGTGCCTTGATTCCTCCAAAGTATGTCGGGAAACAAACAGAACCTGATGAACAAAAAAAAAATGGTGTCCTGTTGTTGCTTGGAATAGTTTGGAGGAATCAGTTGCTCCAAGTTTCTTGTATAATGAGGGTTTACTGTGTAGTATATAAATAATGTATGTAGTATATATTTATTTCTTAATTAAGGGGGTAGTTAGTACAGTGTAGGTGGTGATGGTAAATCTGGAGCAATTGATTCCTTCAAACTATTCCAAGCAACAACATGCCACCATTATAGTTATTCATTGGTCCTGTTTCTTGACCTACTTTGGAGGAATCAAGGTGCTCCAATGTACCAACAAAACGTATACTATTAATACTACTACTATCCCCTTAATAATAATAATAATGATATGTTCACAAATATTATGTCTCATCATAATGTTCAATTCATATTCTCATAATTATTGGTATTGAAGGTATGTATGTATGTATTCATATTCTCATAATTATTTGTATTGTATGTATGTATTCATATTCTCATAATTATTGGTATTGTACGTATGTTAGAGGTGTATCGGATGTCAAAATTTAGAAATCCATGGCTGTTGATATCAGACTTTCATAATATGCGGATGCAGAAGCAGATATCAGTTTCTGAAAAATGCAGATGCAGATGTTTGCAAGACAATGAATGAAGCAATACTGTCCTTATAACAAAATGGCAGCTACTCTTATAACACAGTGGGACATATGCAACAACTATGGAGCCATCGTACCGGTACCACGCCATCGTCAACACCATGGATATTCTTGCATACCGCCCAATGAACCATGCTGTAATTGTTATGCTATATGACGATATGAATTGTGTGTTGCCAGGATGTGGGATTATTTAAAAACACTTTAGGTAAATTATCAACGTTTGCTACACCACAACACAGCACTACAGTATGTGATAAGAAGAGCTCAGTGCTGACAGTTTGCATTTTTCGGTCTTTTTTGTGTAATGAATAGGCCTAGTTTAAATAATTAAGCTAAAATTTAGGTCAAGACACAGGTTACATATTTTGTGTGATGAATAGGCCTAGTTTTGATCATGAAGCAAAAATTTAGGGAAAAAAATACTGTAGTAGGTTACATATTCATTAAGTCAGTTTTTCTCCTTGATCCAAACAGTAATCCCTGATCCATAGAACTAATCGGGTCAAAATGAAAAACAAAATTATAATTAACGGAATATCCTCTTCATCTGTAGTGCGGATGTATAAATAATCACCTATACAGATGTGGATATCTGATGCATCTCTAAATTGTATGTATGTATGTATTCATATTCTGATAATTATTGGTACTGAATGTGTGTTTGTATTCATATTCTCATAATTATTGGTACTGATTGTATGTTTGTGTGTGTGTATGTATTCATATTCTCATAATTATTGATATTGTCTGTCTGTATGTATGTATGTGTAATACTCAAACAACATTCTACCACAAATCATGCATGTATACATATTGTGTATATTATTATTATTAGGGTTATACATATTATACAGTACTGTATAGGTATTATGCCCTATGGCGCAATATTATTATTAATATTATGGAGTGTGTGTGTGTGTGTGTTATGAGTGAGTGACAGTGTATTATAATTATGTGTGTGTTTGTGTATGTATGGAGTGAGTGACTGTATCATAATTATACCCTCCTTTTGTGTGTGTGTGTGTGTTTATGTATGTATTGAGTATGTGACAGTATTATAATTATACCCTCCTTGAGAGAGAGAGAGAGAGAGAGAGCTGTAGTTGTAGTTGTAGCTGTGTGTAATAAGGAAGGTACTGGTGTGTGTGTATGTATTACGGGTTTGCCCTATGGTGCAAACCTGTTACTGTGTGAAACTGTGTACTAATATTTTTGTATTCTAATAAAATGGTTTCCCCTTTAAAGATGATTATTTATTTTTCCATTATTTGATTTTGTTGGTGAATTGGAAAGTCTTTGATAACTCCAAACAATGCCACAAAACACATCCCCTATCAGTACCATTCATGTTTTCTGGTATAGTTAGGAGGATTCAGTAGCCTTCCAATTTACCTACACTACTGTTTCCTTAATACTATACCAACACTGCCATTCACTTTTTATTAAAGGTTAGAGCTAATTCATACAGTAATTGTATTGGAGTGTGCTAGATTTTACATTACAGTATAGTACGAATTTGTGGAGCAGAAAACAATTCATTTTTTGTCTGATGAATTACCTGTATGACTTTCTGTCTAATCAGCTTGTGAAATTTATTTACATTAGTAGCTTTGAAATATATCACGACAGAGTACCGTTGCTACCCACACATGAGGCTGGCATACCTCGCTATACTTTTTAGGTAGCTACAACAGGAAGAAAAATGAGCAAAAGTTATGGAGTGTTGACAGGCAGACAGTAATAATATTATTACTCTGCCTGTCAACAAACCATAACTTCTGTTCACTTTCCTTCCTGAAATTCTTCTAAAATCTTGGCTCTTAAAATATATCTATGAAATTCCCAACCATAATTGACCACAACCTGTAGAAAATATTATAATATTATTCTACGCATCATGATATTAATGCTATTGATCATAACGACTTTCCACTACGACAATGCCTCACTAAATACAATAGATGTGAAAATAAATACATTTTTATTTGTATATATGAGTGTATAAACAGTTGGAACTTAGCAATCCACGACACCGTATGATAAGCGACGTCAATACAAATTAGAGGAGCTGTTCAGTCCACAGAGCTGTGGTTCAGTGACAGTCACCTTCAGCGCGGGAGTTGTCAACTTGTTAGCAGTGTCAAGGCACAGCACTTGGTAGGAACATGAAGAGGTGAAGGATTACAACAATTCTTTCAAAGAAGCAAGGTGACATTTACAGTATTATCAGGCATCAAAAACTCCAAGTGCTCAAAAACTTTTGAAATATATTGGGTCAAACCTCTTGCTAATCTTGTTAATTCACAAGGATAATTAGGCATGCTATAATTCGATCTATACACACAGGCACTTTGTGGGGTCAGTCATAGAGCACTCTGACAATGTAGCAGCAACCCCAAAGTAAACATGATTTATATAACTATATTGTGATATCCAGCAGTGTGATAAATCTTCCCTCGGATAATCCTCACTGTCTTGTTGGCCAACAGTGAATATCAATGCCTTCCCCTTCCCACCAAATCCATGTATCCACTGTCACAACAAAGTCAACAATGCTCTTTAATATTTTCCTTATGGAACCTATGCATTCTCTAATAAATTAGGGACTAAGTTGAAGGTAGGTATTGGCATATATGAAAAAGTTCCCAGAAAATACCCAAAAGAGAGAATAGCCTATAATTCCACCAAATTCCCAAAACTTCATCAGTATCTTTGATTTTTCACCAAACGGCCTAAGAAAATCCCTTATAGGAACAAATTTCAAATACTCGCTGTTTTAAATTCTTGAAAAGTGGAAGTGATGCACAGCACGTACACTCTCTTCTTTTCTCACATTCTTGTTTTCACTCTCATTCTATGCCTTGTCCCTCTAACCCACACCTACTATAATAATAAGGAAGAGGCATTCGACTCCTAAGGAAAGGTAATTCTTAATAATTTCCAAGAAAACATTTGGTGCCAACGGCCACACCATGTTGAAAACACCGCTTCTCGTCCGATCAGCGAAGTTAAGCAACATTGGGTCTGGTTAGTACTTGGATGGGTGACCGCCTGGGAACACCAGATGCTGTTGGCGATATACATTTTTTTTTATTTGTTTCTCAGTCACTCACTCCCCAATAAGTTTATTTCATCCCAAACAACAAGTCCCTCTTGAATAATACCACACCTCGCCATTACAGACCCATTTTATATCACTATACACACTCTTACCCTCCAATGAGACCCTTATGTCTTGGCTATTATTAAATATCATCTGCGTAATCTACTTATTTATAGTCATAGACGTGTTAAGCATCATCTACATAGTCTAATACATCCTTCAGAGTTCAAAGGCCTCAAATGACCATAAAAGTGTTCAGTTAAAGTTTCCTAAGGCGGTTGAAAAGTATTGGAACCTTACATTTAAGTATAATTATCCATAGGGGAGTTAGGCTACAATACTTTTTTTTGCGCACTGTATCTTAAAAACAAATCATTATTACATTTCGAGCTGCAGAGATATATACATCATCCATCATTATTATTTTGCATGTACTCTTGCAGAAATAAAGAAAAAAAATGAGTGCTTGACAGAAGTTGGAAGCAAACATTCGTGTGATCAGTATATATACACCAAAGGAAACCTACTCTGTGGTTGATAATTTTATATAATATTGCACACATCTTACCCTTGATTTTTTAAAGATTATTTATTCGACATTCCCACATTCTATGGCAAAATTTAATAAGATTGTAGGAAATATGGCTATCAGGTTGACAGATTCTATCCTTTTGGTGTGTTTGTGTGTTAGGTCTATGGTGGTGAGTTCCAATCCGTGAAGGAGACAAGTGTTTTCAGAGCAGAGTCATCCTCTCTAACAAATATAAAGTCAAGGCGTCTGTCCAACAGGCGGTAACCTTTGTTCTTCATGTAATCCACAAACTGGACTCGTTTAGTCTTGTAGTCCCCAACCGGTTGCATCTCCACCAACAACACCCTCACCTTCACCGACTCCCACGGAATGGTCTTAATGATTTCCACTTCGCTGCCTTCCGTGTCCAGACTCAGCAGATCTATTGTGGTAACGTTAAGAGCCAGTAGGTACGAGTAAAACGGAAAACAGTGTGCCAAGTGGTAGGAATCCTCACCATTGTCGTTCCACAACTGTGTCTGCGGGGGAAGGTTTTTCTCTTCGCTGAATCCGTGGCCCAATTCGTAGCTAGAACCTTTCATATGCCACCGTACAATGAAGGCCCCCGGGATGGCTTGTTTAGACACGTGGATGGTTCTCTTGGTTAAGGCATTGGAGGAGATACAAGAGTTGGAGGTCCACGCTTTTCGGTGTTTATACATGAGGTGTTTGAAGCTGTATGAGTTGGGTTCAATGAGTAGTCCAGTCCAGTTCATGTGTTGTTCTAACCACAGTGTGTTGGACATCTGCTGACCATCCAGTGCTCCTGCCTCCAAGAAGAACCCACCATGTTGTCCTGAAGTAATGGTAAACAGTCAGTCAAACACTCGGTGAATATAGTCAGCGTAAACAGTCAAATGTGTGTGTGTGTGTGTGTGTGTACAGTCGTGGACATAAATTTGAATACACATGAAAAACTCAAACAAATTGCTGACTAAATGTTTTCACGTTCTCGTATAAGGCATTGTCGTGAGTAGTGAGTAACGTTGCCTGTAGAAAATTAGATAATGCTTCTAAACCTATTTATTGTAAAGTTTCTCAGATAACGAAGAGATGGAAGCTGTCATTCGTATACATGAGTCACTCAAATGTGGATGATTATTAATTATTGTCCATGACTGTACACCACATAATTATACCTGTCAACTCTGGAAAAAAGGAAGTGTCAAAACTATGCATACCGTGTGACATTCTAGCGAGGTACAATAGTAACGATTTGCTCTGGACCGAAGGAGTGTCAAACTCATATATATATATATATATATATATATATATATATATATATATATATATATATATATATATATATATATATATATATATATATATATATATATATATATAACATACCATGGAACAATAATATAATTATTTACCATGGAACAATAACGAATAACCCTGGACCGAAGGAGTATCAAAACCCATATATAATTATATAACCTACCGTGGAACAATCTAGTGAGGGAATAATGATTAACCCTGGACTGAAGGAGTGTCAAAACCCATATATATATATATATATATATAATTAACCTACCATGGAACAATCTGGTTAGGTAGTGATGTATAAATGGCCATGAACCGATACGTGAGGTCATGACATAGTAGGAGTCTTGTGTGAGGTTGTAAGGAAGGGTGGAGGGAGGCTGCAGAAGGAATTGGGTTGACTTCAGAGTCTCGAGTACTTGGTGGTGATGAGCCGGAAGGTCCTCCTCCACCACCCACGTCATGTCCTCGAGTGATGATGGTGGTGTGGGGTTGTACTTGATCTTCCCCTGCAACAAGAGTATCGTATGTGTGTGTGTGTGTGTTAAGACAGTATCCCCCGGTTAATTTTATGTACAGGACAATATTGACATAATATTAATTTACGTATCCCAGCTAATTTTAAATGCAGGACAACAGATAGAGAGAGAGAGACAGACAGAGAGAGAGATAAATTGATTGATTAATTTATTGCTTTTTCAGCGACGAAACAGCAAAAGTCATATGCCACACATACATACATACAAACTCACCTTTATCACAGCGCACGTAACAAAGGCCAGACAGAAATATACAACAACAACAACAACATTCTCCTTCACTTTCCTCATCATCTTTGTTCTCCACGTCACGGTAGTCATTTTTATACCATCAACAGCAACTCCAGTGCCATTTGTACAACCAACTCTGTAACACATAACAAATATAATAATAACAACCGATACATAACACATAACAAATATAATAATAACCAATACATAACACGTAACAAATATAATAATAATAACCAATACATAGCACGTAACAAATATAATAATAACCAATACATAAAGGAATAACAAAATAATAACCAATCCATAACATGCACTTACTTCATAACACATAACAAAATAATAATAATCATAATACATAACACGTACTTCATAACACAGCACGACTGTACGTAACACATAATGAAATACATAATTCTATATACATATAACATTAAGCACGACTGTAACGCATAACAAATAACATAACAGTAACAGATAACATGGCATTACACATAACACAGCAGCTAGGAGGCACTTTACAAAATAATAATGAATAAATTTTGAGAATAATAATTGTAAGCCTATTTTTATCATTATTTTGTTTAGCCTCTCCCTCCTAAAAAATTATGAGCCAAAACCTGGTATGCATAAGATCATAAGAACACTCCCTAACCGGATACGTTCACTCACCACTTACTGCTGGGCCAAAATCACTCCATGTGGTCTGAAGGAGAATAACGATAAAACCAACCATGGGATAATCTTGGAAATAGTCTCAATCTCTTTCCCAGCTCATTTCGCCCATGGATTTTAGATATGTTAACATATGACCTAACCTAACCAACCATGGGATAATCTTGGAAATAGTCTCATTCTCTTTCCTTCACCCAGAATTAATAAATCCTAACCTAATCTAACCAGGACCTAACCTAGCGCGTGCATGTACTCGGTTAGAGAGTGTTTCTATACAACCGGTATTATATAAACACACCGTAATGCTCTAATCAAGATGTTACCAGCTTCTAGTATAATTATTGACTCAGCTGGTCCGTGGTAACTCTTGCAATGTTTCCCTTCAACTGCCACGCATTTGTTCACTAGCAGGAAAAGACCCACGTATTTATTGTGTCTATTTCGGTGTTTTGGAAAGGAAGCGTTTGATCAAGGTAAAAATAGCTACGCCAGGAAGTTTCAGTGGGCGGGCAACTTGTATGAAAACTGGTACGCTCTGCGCACGACGTCACGATGTATCGGGATATGGGGTTGGAGTCTCTCCAACCCTACCCAATCTTTACCTTGCGTTTGATGGGCCGACGTCTACATTAAATTTTAGGCCACGAAACGGTGACGAAACTACAGTATAATTAAAGCCTAGATAAGCTCTTCACTACATTCCATTATCAAGGTCACTTTGGTAATACTATTAACAAGTCGGTAAGCCTAACAATACTAATACTGCAATAGACCTATCAAGGCTGTGAGTAAAAATATATAACACATGATAAAATGACATAAGGACAACCATATAATACCCTCCTTCATTGTGTGTGTGTGTGTGTGTGTGTTTGGGGGACACACTTGTTCCTTGCCCTATTACCATGATCAAAACAGTATGACCAGACAAACAAACATCTTGTCACCGTCTCCAGGAGTGAGTGAGGGAATCCGTGTGTAAATTTGTGTGTAAAATTCACGTCATAATGGTTTAGATATAATCAATCAGTTTCGTATATTTCCTTCCCTCTGCAAGACTTAGTGAGTGAGTGTGTAAGTTTTGAGTATATAGGTGCGAGTGTTGTAGGAGAGAGAGAGAAAGGTGGTATTATTCAAGAGGGGCATGACTTGTTGTTTGGGCTGAAATAAACTTATGACTGAGAAACAAATCAAAAATATTATATCGCCAACAGCATCTGGTGTTCCCAGGCGGTCACCCATCCAAGTACTAACCAGACCCAATGTTGCTTAACTTCGCTGATCGGACGAGAAGCGGTGTTCTCAACATGGTGTGGCCGTTGGCACGAGAGGTGTTCTTGGAAATTATTAAGAATTTCAAGAAGGTATATTGTATGTTAGTAGTGAGATCAGTTTTCAGGGGTTAATTAATAAAGTTAAAGTGGTAAAAATATGTTGGAAAATGTTGAGGTTATTGATACTTCCAAAATAATATTATGGCTATTACAAATACAATAATAGTATTTGACTTGAAACTTCGGGAGTAATTAGGACTCTTTACTCCTCATATATACAGTAGGCTACTTCCTCACTCAGCATTATCAGCAAGTATAGTTTTCCTTACGACTCCCTGCTTATCATTGGCAACTAAAGCTGAACGTTGTCCTTGAAACGTCATCAGTGTGTTAAAGTCTGCGTAACAATAAGTTACACTGAATATCGAGTTGCCAACCTCTCTGTTTTCACGCACTAGTTGGCTAGTTTTTATGACAAATTGTATAGAATAATAAAAGTGTTATGGCCATTATTGCCTTTTGACGCTTTGGGCAAAAGGAAAATAAAAAAAACAATCCTATATTCTTGAACATTTCAATTAAGTCATTATGGCTACACACTGATAAATTAAGTTGATGACCAATGAGTGACTGGGGCTATATTGGGCTATATATGTGTTCTGAGTGTGTGTGTCAGAATGAGTATTAGAATGATAGTCCAGCCAGCTCCCATGACACGGCTCTCATTAGATTGGATAGTTTGAGACTACGATAAATTTCTAAAGTAATTGGATGATATAATACTGAAAGAGGTGGATGATTTTTTGTTTTGTTTACTTAGATAAATTAAAATGACTAGGTATTCATATAATTAGACAGTAATTTAAGATTAACCATGGATAATTAAAATAACTGACTGATTTTCAAGGGGAGCTTAAAATATATTCTCGGGAATTAACCCTCCCATTAATGAAAGACAATTAATCACAAATACATGAAATAATGGTGGATGAGTTTATGTGGATCATAATGGTAAAAACATATCTATATATTAATTAATGAATAAAGAGAGGGAAATAATGACTTTAATGAAGTATTTTAAGATAATACTCGTACCACAGACCACATAATTATGAGAGCCGTGCCCAAGGCCAAGGGTAGGGCCAGTCCACACACACATAAACACAACACAGACAGTCACAGTGAACACACACACCACCATAATGACAACACCTATGCTGCTGCTGCGGGGACTGTATAAGGAGCTCCAAAGAGGTAAGCTATATAGAACACAATATTCGACACGTCTACAGTGAAGTACTTAGAGTGTGTGACCAGTTATTCTGAAACCATGGCATAGTGTACTACATTATCCTAACCTGCTGGGTAATATAGATGCACTCACTGGGATATTGAGGTGGTTTTTCTGGCAGCTAGGGAGAGACTTTATGATACTATCTATACCTAAATAGACCTACACATTACAGGGATAACAGTGGTATAGAAATGATTCCATAGAGCATAATTATTCACCAGTGTGGAAGAGTGTAAACTCCATAAGATCATATTAGAATTATTTTAGAACTAATCATTGCTCGAGTTGCCACATATTGCCTTCCCACCATGTAAATACTCAAATCTGTCATATAACATAAGTGAGTTATTTCGTGAGGAAAAAAATATTATAAACAGGCATATTACAACGTTATGATGGCTGATGCAATGTAACACAACGTTGGAATGTATTGTAACAAAAAGGCTGTTACAATATTGTGTATTTGGTAACACTGTGACTACACACACACACATACATACACACTTGTCTCCTTCAGGTCTCTTATAGTATTTTATTGGGCTACGTTTCTCAATAAAATAACAAACATTATCTTATCTCTCAAGTGTGATGATACAATCCTCTATAGTTTCTGTAGTAGCTTTGAATGAAGTGAAGGTCAGTGTAAAACAACCACCGTCTGTATCGTATAATTATATTTCCCTCTGTAACAGGTGTGGGGGGAAGTGTGAAGTGGAGAGCAAGATGTGACCTCACACGAACCTTCACCTCAAACAACCCCAAACCCTACACGGTCCCTGATGGACCTAAGGGTCTCAACAGGTGACTATACACAAATAGAGCTACTCGATATACACAGACACATTTATATATATAACACTTTTGGTTTGACAAGTGATACATGGTGAAGGATTTTTGACAGAAGGGTGTTTGACAGAGATTATGTTATATTGTGGTGTCCATTGGAACGTTTTGTGGATGACTGTCATTCGAGGTGGGGATGCTGCTGGTGGTGGTGAGAGTGCTGGTGGAGGTGGGGTGCTGCTTGAGGTGGTGGTGATGCTGTGCATGGTGGGGGTGGGGCTGCTTGAGGGGGTGGTGGTGCTGTGCATGGTGGGGGTGGTGGTGGGGATGGGAGTGCAGATGGAGGTGGGGGAGTGGTGTTACTTGAGGTGGGGGGGGGGGGTTCTGGTGGTGCTGTTGTCCAGGGTATATAAGGGATGGCTGTACATGGGGAAGTTTGGCGGTAATAGTGGGTAGGGGATGGCTGTACATGGGGAAGTTTGGGGGTAATAGTGGGTAGGGGATGGATGTACATGGGGAAGTTTGGGGGTAATAGTGGGTAGGGGATGGATGTGGGGAAGCTTGAGGAAATGGTTGGGGATAATAGTGGATAGGGGGCTGGGGAATATATAGACCATCAATGCCATCATAGAGTGAATGGGGCTGAGGAGGGAGTTGGTGAATGACTGAAGGATTGGGATGCAGTTACAGGGCGTGAAGTGGGCTGAGGAGGAGGTGGGACCGTGGGAAAGGGAGGTGTCGGATGAGGAATATGTGTGTGCGTGTCATTCGTTCACTGACTGAGCATGAGTTTCATTATATAGTCTGTGAACAAATAACACTGCTTCGGTACTTGCTAAACTCTGGTTGCCCGTGAATGGTTCGAAGCCGTAACCTGTCGTCCAGAAAGGATGGGTCCAGACATGCACCTTCCACATTGGATGTAGTAAGAATTTCCGACCCGAGCTGAATGGTAAACTCGCAGTCCACAATCCTTAGCCCATCTGAGTCGAAGCCCGAGATCTGAAGCAGGCGGTTTCTGGACGACAACCCACCCAAATCATCAAGAGGCCACACACACACACACACACACACACATTTCGAACCAATGGAGGCTTTGGGTGGGATGTCCTCTACAGACTGCCTGCATCAGATCTCGGACTTCGACTCCGGTGGGCTAGAGACTATAGTATCCGAGTGTATAGTACATAAATACTTGATACCTCTTAACACTGTCAGAGTTGAAGAACCCATAACACACATACATAACATTACGTACAGGTAGTAACAGTCCCCGTCCAAGTAAAACACAACAGATGATCCCCTTAGTTATAATATATTGGTATTTGTGTTGGTAATGATGCAGGGCTGCGAGGTTGGAACTGGCTGCAGCATACCGTGGGTTGGACCTACTGGGGTTAAACGAGGGAGTATCCAACCATCTCAGTGTGTTGGCTCCCAGGGCTGACGGGGATGGCAAGGTGATGCTCGTCTTTCCAGAGGGTCTACACTGGAAGGAGGTCGGTAGTGGTAGTGAAATATATTACAATGGTTTAATTAATGGTAACTCGTTCATCCACTCAAATACTTACCCTTCCTTCTTCTTCTTCCTTACTTCCTTCCTTTCATCTTTCCTACCCTTCTTGTATTCTCCCACCTTCCCTCCCTCCCTCAACTTTCTCATTATCCCTCTCCCTCCCTCCTTCCCTCTCTTCCTTCCATCTGATCATCTCACCTTCGAACTTCCTCACTGCAAGGGCTATGTAAACAAACAATTAATTTTAAACCATAATACTGCTGCACAAAGTAATATTTACATGATAAAGTCAATAAAATATACCTAGCAGCATCCTAATAATTAACCTGGGAGTGGCCTTCATGGATTGTAGAATATCTGATAGAATATTTAGTTTAGTTAGCTGGACTTTTACTGAATTTATACAGTAGTAAACGTATGGGGCTGAAACTGATTATATTTATTATTTCATATTTCTTACCCAACACCCTCCCTACGTTAAAAAATAGAACGTTAGATATTAATGATGAACAAGTGGCTAATTAGGATGTTATTGTTATTATAGGATGTTATTGTTATTATAGGATGTTATTGTTATTATAGGATGTTATTGTTATTAGAGGATGTTATTGTTATTATAGGATGTTATTGTTATTATAGGATGTTATTGTTATTATAGGATGTTATTGTTATAGGATGTTATTGTTGTTATAGGATATTATTGTTATAGGATGTTATTGTTATTATAGGATGTTATTTTTATTATAGCGTGTTATTGTTATTATAGGATGTTATAGTTACTACAGGATATCATTGTTGCTATAGGATGCTGTTATATTGACTAAAGGATGTTATTATTACTATATTCAGGTGACGGCAAGTAACCTGGTTGGTCTGGATAAGGATGCAAGGACTGTAGAAGGAGAGGGTTCACCTGAGACCACTGCCTCTGTCATACATCTTGCCCTACACAGATTTAGACCAGACACCACCGTGGTTATGCATACACACCAACCTTATATCACTGCACTGGGTTAGTTAGTATATTATTATTATTATGCATCTGTTAAGGGGGTGCGGGGATAGGGGGCAGGCTTGGGGGTGTGTGGGAATAGGGGGACAGGCTTGGGGTGGGTAGAAAACCTGTCCCCTTACTCCCGCACTCCCCAAACCCCCCCCCCCCCCAAGCCTGCCCCCTACTCCCGCACCCCCTTAAATCTCTCAGGTAGAAGCAAGCGAAAGTGATGGTTACCAATAATAAAATAATAAATTGTTTTTGTTTAGAAGCTGCATGCATAGTTAACCTCAATAGTTTAGAAAAATCAATAAATACACAATAATAACTTTACACAATACATACACTGAGACACGTGAGAATATATACTAAGAGAGTCTGTACTGTAAAATATAAATAGATATAAATGTTCTCAGCACTGATACTGAGACACAGGAGAGTAGCCTACACTTAGAGAGTCTGTACTGTAAAATATAAATAGATATGAATGTTCTCAGCACTGATGGAAGATATGGAACTACGTATGGTGCACCAAAACTCACTGAGGTTTTGGCAACGTGTGGCGTACGACAATGTGTATGCAGGTGTGGCGTATGGTGTGGAGGAAGGAGAGAGGCTGGCACAGGCACTAGGTGAGTAAGGTGAATGTGCCGTATTTATTTATCTATTCATTCAGTATTGGTTCCCAGTTTTCCATGTGGTCGATTAAGGAGAGCAACTGACACAATACTATAATAGGTGAATACAATGGTAGTGCTTTATTTATTTGTTTATTTATTTATTTATCAAAGTAGAGTAGTTGTATGTATGTAAATTTGTATGTTTGTATATTATGTATGTGGATATGACCAAGCTACCATGCAAACGAAAACTAAGCGTCGCACAGCAAAACTAAAAACACCTTCAGAATCTGCACGCAAAGAGGAGAATACATACACCAGAAGACATATTTCGGGCATATCTTTCACTACCCACTAGTCAGATATCGCGTATTTTGTGTGTGTGTGTGTGGACGAGGGTATTTCCAGGTTACATATTTCCCCTTTAGCCTACTGTACATGTTCTCTTTACTTTTTCTCTGGTCTCTCATTCTCTTCTCTTTACTTTTTCTCTGGTCTCTCATTCTGTTCTCTTTACTTTTTCTCTGGTCTCTCATTCTGTTCTCTTTTCTTATTCTCTGGTCTCTCATTCTCTTCTCTTTTACTTTTTCTCTGGTCTCTCATTCTGTTATGTTTACTTTTTCTCTGGTCTCTCATTCTCTTCTCTTTACTTTTTCTCTGGTCTCTCATTCTGTTCTCTTTTACTTTTTCTCTGGTCTCTCATTCTCTTCTCATTACCTTTTCTCTGGTCTCTCATTCTGTTATGTTTACTTTCTCTCTCTGTCTACATGCAGGTGACAAGGACGTGTTGATTATGGCCAACCACGGGGTACTGGTCACAGCCCCTACTGTCGCTATGGCCTTTGAGATGCTATACTTCCTGGAGCGAGCGGCCATGGTTCAGGTAAAAGCAGTGAGAGAGAGAGAGAGAGAGAGAGAGAGAGAGAGAGAGAGAGAGAGAGAGAGAGAGGGAGAGAGAGAGAGAGAGAGAGAGAGAGAGAGGGAGAGGGAGAGGGAGAGGGAGGGGGAGGGGAGGAGAGAGAGAGAGGGATGTGCAGATATTTAGTTTAAAGAATGGATACCAGTGAAATGCAAGATGATTTGGTCATTATTTGGTGTGAAACAGCTCTCGAATCAGTTGCTCCTGATTTACCACCACCAACAACAACAACAACAACAACACTGTACTATTGGCCACAAAAATTCGTACACACACTGTTGTTGTTTTCGAGGGTTACAACATATAGAAAATGTTAAGACTACGTAACTTCAGAACAAATAAGGGGGTAATTCACTTTTGTTACATTGGAGTGCCATGATTCCTCCAAAGTATGCCAGGAAACAGGACCAGATGAACAACAATAATGGTGTTCTGTTGCTTGGAGTAGTTTGGAAGAATCGGTTGCTCCAGATTTACCAACACTGCACTTCCATCTTAATAGGTTTGTTTTTATGCAATCACCGAGTCATGCAATGCACTTGGTATACCATTCATTGCAGTACTTCCAGAATCATGCATGACCGACTACCTCTCTTTCCATATAATAAATAACCTGCATGTGTAAGAATTCCCATGGCCAAGCTTACTATATATATACCTTCTTATTATACAGATTCTGGCCATGTCAACACAACAGAGGCTACGAGAGATTCCCGAGGAGGTGGGAAGGAAACTCAAGCCAGAATACATGAAGAGAGCCCAGACCTATGCAGACGATTTCTTTTACTCCATGTACAGACTACTCAAACAATCACAGCCAGATTTCGAAAACTGAAGAATGGATGGAGGAAGTTCATTATGAGCTAATTTTATTATTATTATTATTATTATTTTTTTTTTTTTTTTTTTTTTTAGGTGGATAATACAAGAAGATCCGAACGGGAAGAATAAATAAAGGATCATATATTATAATCATGTATTATTATTCATTATTCTTCCAAAGTATGCAAAGAAACAAGACCAGATTAACATGAATTATGGTGTCCTGTTGCTGTGAATAGTTTGTAGGAATCATGTAGTTACTCCACATTTACCACCAATGTAATACCCCCCTTAATTTAGTCAAGTTCAGACGAGCGGGTAATGAGGTCGGCGGGTAAATTCTGGCGGGAATTCTGTTTGGCATGTCGGAGAATGTTGTCCACACGGCAGAGTCACTGAATAGAAAGACAGGCGTGAACGAGGATGCCAGTAGGTTGACGAATTAGTGTGGTAAGTACGATCAACATGGTGCCCAGTACGACGTGAAAAGAAGAAAACTGTGTGTACTGGATATATATAAAAAAAGACATTATTTTATAGAATGTTATTGTGTGTATATACATAAAAAACAAGAAAGTATAGCAAAATAGAGGAGATGTTTGTCATAGTAAAGGTGGAGCCATACAGGGTGGTCCAAAAGTCTTGTCACCCCTTAACACACACACACACACACACACACTGTATGTATAATATTGGAGCCTTTTGTACCTGCCATTGTCATCTCATCATTTCTTCTTGACCACCCTGTAGGTCAGCCCAGTATCTATATATATACACAAACAAATTTATTATTCAGAGCTATGAGGTTCAAACATTTGGTAGGGGGTGATAAGACTTTCGGACCATCCTGTACATCAGAAAACAAGACAAATAGGAGATACAAACAAACCTTTTACAATTGTACGACAACATCAACATCCACTGTCTCAGAAAATAAAGCTCGTGGTATTGTAAGTATAGGACAAAGTTTCATAGGAGCCATTTATCTAGACAGGTGAAAGGTGCATGGGCGAGTCGGTGAGGTAACCAGTCGTGTGTGTCTGTGAGGTCACTAGTGAGTGGGTTGTGGGTTGTGGGAGTGGTAGTGTGGGTGGCCTCAACATCCATGGCTCTCCCACTCCCTTTCCATTCTTCAACTGGCCCCTCCTTTCCTCTATTTCCCTCGAGTTTGATGTCCAACCTCTCTCAATTGTCCCTCCTTTCCTTTTATTTCCTTTCGTGTTTGATGTCCAGCCTCTGTCAATTGTCCCTCCTTTCATTGATTTCCTTTCGTGTTTGATGCGGAACCTCTCTCAATTGTCTCTCCTTTCATTGATTACATTTCGTGTTTGATGTCCAACCTCTCTCTATCACATTCTCTCTCGTCTTACCGTATTTACAGTGTCTTCCAGGCCTAAGGTGGTCTTGTTTCATTCTCAGGCAATCAACCATCCACTTCCATTTCTTTACCCTTTTTTTCAAGTAATCCTTCATTCTGAAATATTAATTGTATATGTTCACTTATTTTGTTTTTGCTTAGTACCTTTTTTATTGTGATTTCACTGTGACAAATATAAGCATCTGGCGTTAGTCAGAGTAACATGTTAGAAAGGGGGTATTACAGTGTTGGTGGTAAATCTGGAGCAACTGATTCCCCCAAACTATGCCAAGCAACAACAACAGGCCACCATTAGTTTTGTTATAACTTGTCCTCTTTGTTTTCTGGCATACTTTGGAGGAATGAAGGCGTTCTAATGTATGTATGTACCACAAGTTTATAACCCCCTTTAATGAAGTCTTTTCCCGCTGAAATATATAGGGCTAAATAAACCTCTTGTTAATTGGGGTTTCTCTCTTACGAATAGATTCCTAAATACTAAAGTTTCCATGTGTTGTGTTGTATTAACTTCATCTCGTACATACCAGGTATTCTCACAACCTCATCTTGTACATACATACCAGGTATTCTCACAACCTCATCTTGTACAGTCGGCAGCATAAGTTCGCTTCATTTGCAACAGCGTAAGTATGAGTGTAGTAATGTTGTAATGCTATTTAAATGCAGAGATGACAGACATACTTCTCATATGCTAAATTTCTTAGGATATTAGAATAGAAACTGGTTCAAAATGTAACCTTATCTGGGCATATTAACAATATAAAGTACGTTGACTGGACGCGAATTTATGCTGCCGACTGTACATACCAGGTATTCTCACAACCTCATTTCCAGCCAGTTATTCTCAACTTCATCTACTATATACCAGCTATTCTTACAACCTCATCTCCAGCCAGCTATTCTCACAACCTCATCAACATACTAGTTATTCTCACAACCTCAACTCCTACCAGCTATTCTCACAACCTCATCTCCTACCAGCTATTCTCACAACCTCATCTCCTACCAGCTATTCTCACAACCTCTTCTTCTGCCAGCTATTCTCACAACCTCATCTACATACCAGCTATTCTCACAATCTCCTCTCCAGACAGCAATACTCCACACAACCTTCCAGAGCCTCACATCTGTATGCTTTGTTTGAGAAGGTTACGTAGGACTGTGGAATGTATGAACTCATATTTGTTATTGTTGTATTCATGACTTGCACTCTGGAAACTCACTACCGCCTGGCATGCATAGTTAAGTAATGGGGGGACTGATTGTCTTGTGGGTGACTTTATTGAAGGGTCTCTGCTGATTCCTCCAAACTATGCCACGAAACAAGATCCCCTTTTATAGTACCATTGAGAGCGTCTGTTTCCCGGCATAGTGTGGAGGAATAAGAGATCATCCCATTCACCAACAAGAGATTCTCCCCTTAATTAAATAATGAATGTGTTTTTCTTATCATCACAACCACTAAATTTAACTATACCTATTCTCCAGTAACCTTGCCTAGTAGTGTTATTTGTTTATATAGAAGAGATCCCGTAGCAGAATTCCTATGACAAATTACGTCATTCCTCTTGCAGTAGACAAGTTCATTCAAAAGACAGATCGAGAATGGGTGTCTTGTGGAGGAGACGTGGTGAACAAAAAACTTATTTCTTCTGGAGACATACACACGAAAAACAAAAATAAAATAAATAAATATAAAAATAAAAACTACTGGTGCAATAATTCTCGTGTGAAACATTTTGACACCTCAGTCGATGGGTAGTAAAAAATATATATTGTTTATCCCAGCCTATAGCCTACTCCATGGATCTGTAGTAGTAGGCTATAGTGAAATGAATTACCTACCTACCATGTGTATTGCTAAAATGAAACCAACACAACTTTCTGTCATCTATAAATAGGGATGAGGTGTGTGTGTGTGTGTGTGTGTGGTAAGGGCAAGGTCCGTACGTTGCCGCTTGTTGCAGCTTGTGTGTGTATGTGTGTCTTGTGTGGGCGAGGGGTGTGTGCAAGTTGTCTCTTGTCTTTACCTCAGAATTCCTCAGACCAAGACCAAAAGTTCCTTAGATATTGTGAACATTACTTGGTTTTTATAGACTTTAGTAATTTACGTATAGATTGAATTAGGCTAAATGTATGTGAGGATACAGCTATACTTTGCCTGTGTCTATTATATTATGAAGTACCTTATAAAATCAATATCGTATACTAAAGAAAATACCCTAGGATGCATATTTTTCCTTAAAGTATAGAAAATTCCTCACATGTGGAAATCCTGCTGGTGCCTCACCCACCCTGCATAGACACATACACACTTTCACTTGGACTGTTGGCAGCCTCACCACAAAGTCAGGCAGTCAGTATCTCTCAACTAAGTGTAGTGTGAACTTAGCCAGTAGTGTGAGTTTAGCCAACACTTCCCACTGGTGAATATAACTTATTCTTACACTGTATTTGAGGTAAGTTACTTTTATGTTTGTGTAAGTTTCTGTTATTTATGGCATGCTATATAAATTATACAGCCATTTAATTCGCCTAGTACTACAATCTCGTGCTTTGTTGCATATATATATATATATATATATATATATATATATATATATATATATATATATATATATATATATATATATATATATATATATATACAGTTCAGTATTTTAAATGAATGAATATGACATTGCTTGACACTCCCCTTACGTGTTCTACTTTTACATGTCTGATTCCACCTACTGATATTTTAATACATGAACATAACACACTTCCTCATCTGTATCTTCTTCACCATCGGGTATAATCCATTGTAATACCATTGATATTCTCCTTACAGTAAAAAAGTGAACACATTTCATGCACACGTTGCTTCCTCTTTATCACTTTCTCCATCCATGGGCGTATGACCTTAGCGTTGCCATTACTGTTTATATTTATAACTCAGTGAAAACATAGGACTCGTGTGCTGAAGGTAACCAACGTGTTTTTTGTTTACCTGAGTCAGTAGTTTTTTTTTTCACAGATGTGGAAGTAAATTTTGGATGTTTGTCATTTAATTTAGGAGTTGATGGTCTTTGTGCAGGAAAATTTCAGATCATCTGCATACATTTATATTTCCCTCCACACACACACACACACGAAAGTTTTGTTTGTTTGTTTTTCTGGTTAAGGCAACAAGCAACACATGGGAAATCAACCATTCTATAATTATCATATTGAAGGGCTACCGGTGCTGCTGCTTCCTCCAAACTGTCCCATGCAGGAAACAAATCGATCACCTCAATAATACTAAGAGCCGAGGATTTATTTCGTGACATACAAGCTATATATACAGTAGGTTGGAGGAATCACAGTAGCCTTCCATTTTACCGTAAAGAGAGCAATATATAAGTTTCCCCCTTTAATTAAACACTACTCCATTATCTCATTAGTAGGACTCTCGCTGACGTCTGCAGTGAATAGTTCGAACACAAAGCGAGTGACAATTTAGCAGATGAAATAATAAGGAATTCATTTGTATGGATCTGTTGTCACCCCTACAAATGACTCGTTCAATTGCAATATGTGTATGGTAGTAGAGGTTGACAAGACTTTCGCACCACCCTGTTAATTATTTTGGCACACTTTTGTAATGTTATTTAGCAGATTAAATAATAAGACATTCATTAGTAAGTTGGGATCGGCAGTGAAGGAAGTTAATAGTAGATTATTTTGGCACGCGTTTGTAATTTAGGTCGTGTTCAGGGGTGCCAACTTAGCGGTACTTGTGTGCAGGGTTGCCAAACTAGCGGTATTTGTGTGCAGGGTTACCAACTTAGCGGTATTTGTGCGTCTGACAATGATGCAATATTTTTTTTTTTATGTTTGTAGTCTTTCTGTATAGGGGAACTGATAATGTATAGTGATGTTTTATGAATACCGGTAATTGTACGGTATAGTGATGTTAGCGTGCACATAAACTATTATCAATATCAATTATAAAGATTAAATAAAGTTTGATTTATGCTTGCTATCGGTAGGCTGTGCAAAATGAAGTTAATTTATTTGTCAAGTATATATTATATTATGAGGGAGGGTAATCCAGGTCACACAACACACAGCCACATATGTATTGGGTCATCATTTAGCATTGTTTAAGGACCCTGCTGTGATCGTGTATGAAAATAGGAGGTTTCAGCAGATTCCACCTGACCATGCCACGAAACAAGCTCCTTCCATATATATAGTTGGTGTTTCGTGGCAATATTTGAAGGACTCCTATATCTCCATTTTTCTGACTACATCATCGGGTCCCTTAAAATAGCACATTGTTTTGGGTGCATGGTAAATCTGGAGCAAATGATGATTCCTCCAATCTATTCCAGGCAACAGGATACCATTATTTTTCTTTATCTTGGTCTGTTTCCTGGCATACTTTGGAGGAATCAAGTCGCTCCAATCTGTCAAAAGTATACTATTCCCTTAAATCATCCTCACTGGAATGATGATAAAATGCAGTGTTTGGGAATTACTTTTCTTTACATGTGCCTCTCTCTCTCTTTACGTGGGTGTCATGCTGTTGGAAGTTGTGACATGTGTGTGTGTGTGTGTCTTTAGAGCCCATTTGTAACCTTAACGTGTGTGTGTGTGTGTGTGTGTGTGTCTTTAGAGCCCATTTGTAACCTTAACGTGTGTGTGTGTGTGTGTGTGTGTGTCTTTAGAGCCCATTTGTAACCTTAATTTCTACCGCCGTTATTCATTGGAGAAGACAGTCAAAACAATATACAGTAATATACCATAGATTATTATTCTGTTGTTCGTAGTATTCTTTATTTATTTATTTATTTCCCATTTCAGAGAGTGTACGTGGCTTCCCTTCCTTCAGTGAGTGTGTGTTGCTGTACGTGGGAGTGATGGCCGACCTTGGCAACACTGTACAGGTGAGGTATTCGCAGTACAGCAGCTCTGGTCGATTAGCTTAATATTTACTTGTTTTTCTACGACACCGATTGGTTGTTGGGCTTAAAAGGAGAGATTCTCTAGTTGGTGTATTGGAAGGTCTCTGATTACACCAAACAATGCCACGAGACAGATCCCCTATTAGTACCATTCAGGGCGTCTGTTTCCTGGCATAGTTTGAAGGAATCAGTAACCTTCCAATTCACCAACAAGAGAATCTCCCTTATTAACGCCTATCGACTTCGTAATGGTCAATAAGGCGATGTAATTGTAGAACGATATAGATGATGTAAAGACTATAGATGATGTAAAGACTATAAATACCACTGTTACTTGTACTGATTTTTTTTACAGAATATTTTACCTTTCCTGGAATCCCAAATTACGGTGTTTATTACAAATACTACCCTCGTGAAACAATTTAACTGACCTCGGTGGCTCAGTGGGTGGAGTAATTGGCCTGTGGGTGGAGAGGTCAGTGGTTCGCTCCCCGGCCTGTGTGTGACGTGGAGGTGGATTTGATGTTGTTGCTTATCCGTATCACTATATAGCCAGTGTTTAGGGCTTGTATATCATATCATGACTACTGGGCTGTCTACTCCACACATCTACTTGGGGTGGAGTGGGGAGTTGAGCGCCACCATCCTCCCTTGGAGTATACGAAAAAAAAAAAAAAAAAAAAAAAAATTACCGGTACTCGTAGAAATCTTGCTGACGTGATCCAAGTTTTGGTGGCATTTCTCGAAAGTTTATATGATGATTGTTTTTCCAACATATTAACACGACGCCTCCTTTATTATTACCCTTTGATCACGGAGTTTAAAGACGATTACATTTTCACGTGTGTCATCTGTGTGTCTGCTTGTTTGTTTGTTTACAGTGGCTGATGTTGTAAATACACTATACCTATTGATTGAGAGTATTATATTTTTCAGCATTAAAGCAAATAGTAATAGTTTTTATACACAAAAATCCTCACTATGCAACCTCATTATTCCTAAGATAAAATAATATCGGCAGTAGAAAGAAAATAAAACTGTGCACCTATATAGCATCAGTAATAATTCGTAGTTTTTTATGCGAAGCTTCTCTTTCTCAGATGGACGTGGACCCATCTATAAAGGTGTGCACTGAGAAACACTCGGTAGATGACAAATCACACGGGATAGCACAAACAAGACTCAGGGAAGACTCCAACCAACCCACCAGTCCCATCGGTGTTAGTGACTGGGGCTGGAGTCCTGTACAGAGAAGTGGTGTAAAGTTCCAGAGATTGCCTCACGCCTGGTCTTGGAGTCCAATAGGAGCGTCCACACAGTCCCCAGAGTCAGGTTGGTCTTGGAGTCCCTCGGCCAGATTACCTCATTGGCCAAGGCGTAGAGGAAAGTGGTCGTGGAGTCAATCCTGTCTCAATATTCCTTTTGGTTATGGATATACTGGAGGATATCAAGTGCCTTCAACAACAAACAATCTGCAGGCCCTTCACTGCAATGTTACTCTGCCAACTCATTATGGAGAATCATCTGAAGGTCAGGAGGAGGAGACTACTACTGCCAGAAACCCAATGCAGTCCAACCTCGACCCTACATCTGATACACACGGTACACCTGAAGGGCAACACTTTTCAGAGGATATCCCAATTGTTGACAGAAAGACCATCGGGCATGTGGCGGCAACAGAAAGTGAGTTCACAGTGTCATCGTTGTCGTCATCTACATCGGTAAAGTCAAACTGGAAGAGTAGAAGTAGACGACGAAGACGCTGTGCTGGAGTTCCTTACTGGTCAAACCAAAGTCCAAGTCGACAGTATTTATCAGACTATTGTCAACCTGGTTATCCTTCCGATGTTCAGTGGTTCGATTCCGGGTCCTGGTCTGGCTTACCGGATCGTTCAGGTGTGGCTTTGACAGGGAAGGATGCCAATGAAACACCAACTGAAAAGGTGACATCCGAGGAAGACTGTACTTATGATGGTTTGGAAAACAATACAGAGGATGTTGAGTCAACCATGTCAAGTCCTAATAGAACTCCTCTACATGATAATAAAACTAATCATGAACCACCAAAGGAAGGAAATGCAGACAAACGAGCTCCAGAATTGAAACAACCAGGCAACGCGTTACTTGATTCTGAAAATAATGAGGAAGCAAGTAATAATGTAAATATATCAAACAATGCTGAGAGTAAACGGGACACAACTGACAATCTAAATCCGTCACGGAATACTGAAACTAAACATAAAACAATTGACGATCTGCACAGTGTTAAACATAGTGAGGAAACCAATAACAGTCTAAATACAGCAAATAGTACTAAAGGTAATCAGGAAACAATTGAAAGGTTGCAACCATTAAGTACAGTTGAAAATAGAGATGAAAATATAAAAAATCTTGACTCTAAGAATGAACGTTGTATACCACGAAATAATTCCATCATGTCAAGTCATACGAATAGGGAAACAATAATGATCGAATCCTACTTTAATCCTTCTTATAATATGGATAAAGTTACGTCGTCCTGCACCGATTCAATACCTTTGGATGAAAAAGAAATATTATCAACACCTGAGGCAGTGGAGAGCAATGAAAGTCCAGACAGATCAGAGACATTGAGCAGTACGTCTGTAGAAAGGAGTGTTAGGCCTGAAAAAGAAAATGATGGGTCTGTAAGTATTCTATGCACTACGCCAGACAACACCACAAGTATTACCGAGCCTACAGATACAAGTACTGAGGTTGTAAATATATGTACTACGCCAGACAACACAAGTACTACCGAGCCTACAGATACAAGTACTACTGAGGCTGTAAATATATGTACTAAGCCAGACAACACCACAAGTATTACTGAGCCTAAAGATACAAGTACTACTGAGGCTGTAAATATATGTACTAAGCCAGATGATATAAGTACCACTGTGCCTAAAGATAAAAATACTGAGCCTATAAACATATGCACTACACCAGATGATAATATTATAAGTACTACTGGGCCTGAAGATACAAACATGCCAACAGAACTCATTGCAAAAAGTGGCGGAGGAAATGAATCAAAAGTTAGACCTATGATGAAGGACGGAGGAAATTGGTTGGAGGATATAGACAGCGATTTAGAGAACTCATTACAAAGTTTGGAGGACACAGATAGGGGATTGGAGGATATAGACAGCGATTTGGAGAACTCAGTAAAAAGTTTGGAGGATATAGACAGCGATTTGGAGAACTCAGTAAAAAGTCTGGAGGATATAGACAGCGATTTAGAGAACTCAGTAAAAAGTTTGGAGGATATAGACAGCGATTTAGAGAACTCAGTAAATAGTTTGGAGAGCACAGACAAGGAGTTAGAGAATACGGAAACGAGAAGAATGGAAGGGAAAAAAATGGAGAAATCGAATAGCAGAAGAAGTGAAGGTTCGGAAAATACAGCTAATGAATTGGAGGACACAGAAAAGGATGTGAAGGAAGTGAAAGAGATTATACAAGGCACTGACCCTTCCTTGGCACATGTACTCGTACCCTCAGAGACTCCAATTTTGTCATCCACTGAAACGGAGCAACAACAACAACAACAACAACAGTATAGTCCTTCATTAGACTATGGAACTGACCAGGACAGTCTTTCAGTGGATTCTACAACAGACGAGGAAAGTAACTCAGGAGATATTGATACGAATGAAGATAGTTCACTTAGTTTTAAATCAGATCTGATGGACCATTCAGTAGACAGAGACATGAATCAAGAGTGTAGTACTTCAGTAGACTCTGAAACCAAACAGGTAGATTATGAAATAGATCAAGTGAGTTTATCAGATACCGAAGAGATTTCTGATAATCATTCCGACGATTCTGACACGAGCCACGAGGAACCTTCATTGATGGATTCTAAAGAGAGCCTGGACAGTCCACCTCTCCAACAGCACGGGTTGAGTCGTAACAGAATATGTACTACAACAACAACAACTTCATTGATAGAGAGTACTGAGGAAACGTATGACAATCTTGAAACTATAAATGACACACCTACACAAATCAATCGTAACAGGACAACAAAAACAACAACCCCAGTGGACGGAAATAGTGAGGAAGAGGTGTATAGCCATCTTGAATCTGTACATGACATCCGAACGCAAAACTCACCTCCCCCACAACCACAAGAAAAAAACCTAATGCATGGAATGGAAAGCGAACCCCAGAGCCCTGATAAGACGATAGACACGACTACCACCACACCTCAAGTAATGGAGTATGAGGACAACAATAAGAATGAACCACAACATGCAGTAAACACCAAAGTAGTCCCTTCAATGGGTTTATTTTCACACATGATAAAGGAGACTGAGAAAACCAATCGTGCAATGGAGTCCTCAGTAATTATCAGTGTTTCCCAGAGTCCTGTGTTGACGTGTAAGAGATTGGCTGATGACACTTCGGAATCCAGAACAAGTGGTGTAAAGAAGATGTGTTTAGAGCACCCAGATACAAATTCACACACAATACACACAAATAATACACCTTTTTGCTCTGAGGACACTAACAAATATACTGCAGGGGACACCACCAAGTTACATGAGGCTGGTGTACCTGACCCTGGAGACACTAAACAACAAAATACTATTATGCTTAGCTCTGAGGACATCATTATTACAAGTGAGAAAACCAGCCCACCACAGGAGTCGAAACAAACACCAGACAACCAGGAAGAGACAAATAATACAGAGGAAACCCAACCTGTACCTGCCACCACCGCTCCTCCTATAGATTATGCCAGTCTGTTCATGAGCTCTGTCCACCTCCCCACCGGTAACCAAAGGAGTCACATGCAAACACGATCAGCTGCAAGACGATTAGCAAGACGATTACCCAACCATGCTTATGACCACGTTATCTCCAAGAGGGTACGATGTTATATTGCTTACTTTGTGAACATTAATTACTGTATATATATATATAATTAGGTACCAACTGATGCCAATATAATTATCATCAATATTTCCATGGCCAGTAATATAAATGGTCCTTTGCCTTTGGGCGCTATATGACCTCACTGTTGTGGCACCTAATATCAGTCAATCAATCCTTGCCTTTGAGAATATATATATACAGTATATGGAGAGGTTAAAATATTGATTAATTAATAATTCTCTTAAATCGCTTCTCACGCTTTGTTATATTATGATCAGGGATGGCAACACTGTTTTAAATTGACAGGGGTTAAATTAAAGAGAATTTCGTCATGGATGCGAGCACTTGTGTGTGTGTGTGTGTGTGAGGGGGGAGGGGAGGTGGGGGAAGTTAATAATGTCGTGGGTGTGAATGTGAGGTATCTGTTCCTGTCTTCCTTTTTTTTTTTTTTTTTTTTTTTTTTTTTTTTTTTGTATTCTAGTTTCTCCTATTTCCTTTTTACATTCCCAGTCCTGACGCAACACGACAAAAATTGTGTATTATTTGTGATGGTGGTGGTGATGGTGATGATGAAATTGGTCTTCGCTATTTAATTAACATAATATGCTTATCATTAACGTGGGACTATCTGATTATAAATATTTTAACTTGTTGTAAATACGACGATAAATTTCGATACATACGGGTTATATATATATAAAATTATTAAGTTGTAGGTTACTGAACTTTGTGGGAAATTTATTGTAATCGTAATAATTATAAGTGAATCCTCATTTTTTATAACATGTTGGTTTTTGTGCAACTTAGATTTTTATAATTATTTTTATATGAAGTTATTTATGATTCCAAAACTGTTATTATTTATGATCAAGCTGTTATTAGTTGTGATTAATCTGTTATTTACTTCTGATTAACATGTTATTAGTTCTGATCAAGCTGTTATTACTTCTGATCAAGCTGTTATTTACTTCTGATTAACCTGTTATTACTTCTCATTAACCTGTTATTTACTTCTCATTAACCTGTTATTACTTCTCATTAACCTGTTATTATTTTTGATCAATCTGTTATTACTTCTAACTAACCTGTTATTACTCTTCCATTCTGCTAACATTGAAGGAAATTAAGGTAGGTATAAACAGTGTATATATAATAGTAATATGTGACGAGCTTATCATTAAGTAAACAACTATTCCCACCAACAGGACACCATTATTGTTGTTTCCTATCTATTTACCTACTTACCTATTTACCTACCTATCTCCTTATTTACCTACTTTCCTTCCTACCTACCAATTTACCAAGGAATGAAGGAAATAAGGAAGGAAGGAAAGGAAAGAAGGTCCTGTTTCCTGGCTTAATACTTTGGGTCCATCTTCGTTCAGGAGTATAATTATTTTCCCTTTTCTTATAATGAATTTTTCTATATTTTTCGTATTTATTTACATATAAATTTACATATACTTATAAAATTATTAATATATTTCCTTGATTAATTAAATTTTTTGAACACCTACTTTTTTATTTACTTTTTATGACTTAATAATGCATTAAAATTTTTATCTTATTACTCAGATGATATGTTTTGTATAAACCTTTGTATTTTTATATGAAGTAAGAACCCTGTGATCGTGTATGAGAATTGGAGGCTTCTGATTCCTACTAACTGTGCCACGAAACAAGCTCCATCTATATAGGCAGTGTTTTGTGGCAATATTTGAAGGACTCATTTATCTCCAATTTCTGACTACATCACAGGGTCCCTAAATATTCTTGTACAGTCTTACAAAATTGTCTGAGGGTTTGGTTAGTCATTATGCTCTGGCCTTCTCCTTTATGCCTTTACAACAATAAACTTTTCACTTCACTTTAGCTCAGTTCAATTCGCATCATCATAATAATTAATGTTTTGGCATCGTTTGCAGGGTGAGATCTTCAAGGCAGCTGAGACAGGCGATGTGGGGAAGGTACGAGAGTTGATTCAGGACACAGGCCCAGCCATCAGACATCCTCACACACACTCCACTCTCCTCCACGCTGCAGCATCAACAGGACAGGTGTGTACAAGGACTATAAAGGAATATACTGTGTTATTATTAAACTAAGTGTGTGTATAGTGAAGGCATATACTGTGTTGTTATTAAACTAGGTGTGATGGGATAATTTATACTGTGTTATTATTAAACTTATTCCTCCACGCTGCAGCATTAACAGGACAGGTGTGTAGAGGACAATAAAGGAATATACTGTGTTATTATTAAACTAGGTGTGTGTATAGTGAAGGGATATACTGTGTTATTATTTTTCTGGAAATAAGAGATGAAGGTGCAGACGGCAGGATGGGAACTGAATTAGGGTAGTAACGCAACAGGAAAAGTGTGACTAAAATTCCAGAAAGGAGGGATGAAAGATTACCAGTACATAGAATACCACTGATGAGAATAGTGCTAACGATATTAGTGATATGTAGGTGTTCTTCCTTTTCTTATGTCGCATTTGTGCAGGTGTTGTTACTATGTTAATTAATTGTACAGGTGGACATGGTACTACTCCTGTTGGCCTTCATCAATCCCAACACGGTGGATAATGAAGGTCGTACTCCAGCCCATCTTGCAGCAAAGGCGGGACACACTCAGGTCCTCAGGGTACTCAGAGCTGACAGGGAACTCGACCATCACTCACGAGACAACACTGGCTACACCTACACCCATCTGGTTAGTGTTTATAGTCTTACCATGACACATACAACACTGGCTACACCTACACCCATCTGGTTAGTGTTTATAGTCTTACCACCACTCACGAGACGACACTGGCTACACCTACACCTGTCCTACACCCATGTTATTAGTGTTCCCTGACCATCACACACACGAAACAACACTGGCTACACCTACACCCACCTGGGTGTCCATTTATACAGCTTATCCATCCATCTCTTCCCTCAGCGGTCCATCCATCCATCCATCCATCCACTAATCATCACACCATCCATATAAGTTATCCATCCTTTTCTTCCCTCATCGGCCGTGTTTGTCTCTTATCCATCTATCCATCATCCATCCATCTATCCATCAACCATCCATCCATCTATCCATTATCACACCATACATCCATATAAACACTCCATCCTTTTCTTCCCACAGTTATCGGAACCTTTGGCTGCAGCAGTGGTGGTTGGAGAGAGGAGTCGAGTGCAGGAGTTACTGAGACTTGGTGCTGACCCTGACCGACCCACAGCACCCACACCCACAGCACCCCCCGTCACCCCACGTCACCTGGCAAACACACTCCAACACCACGCACTCATCACACTTTTCCCTCAGGTTAGGTTTGGTTTGGTTTGGTTTGGTTATGGGAGGTTTACGCCAATCGAATTCGTACTGGTCTATAATTAATAGGGTGTAATGATTGTAGAGTGATAGATCGTGTGTGTGTGTGTGTGGGTGCATGTGGAGATGTGTGCGTGTTTTGTGGTGTCTGTCTGTGAGTGGTATGTGTGTGTTCTCTGAGGTGTAATTGTGGAGTGATAGTATGTGTGTGTGTGTGAATAGAATAGAATAGAATAGTTTTATTTGCTCATACTTTTACAAAAAAGTATGGAGCACAGCCCCTTAAATATCATACTGTAGGCTACTATACTTAAGCTATGATGCTTATCGTTAATGGTTAACTTAACCTATAACAAAGAATTATTACACAAATATAAACACCAAACAAAATACACTCAGTAATACAAACTATCGATACAGGCTAAATATACTCTTCAAAAACTGCACTAAATTCCTCATTATTTTTTAGTCACTATTATTCATTAATAATATGTATTTATGCAGTGTTGGATTACATCTGTAATAATGTGAAATATATCTATTTCTGTACTGTATAATATTTTCATTTTGACAAGTAAATATCATCACAGTTTGTGTGTGGGTGGGTGTATGTGGAGAAGTATGTGTGTGTGTGTCAGCGTGTAGTGTTTTGTGTGGTGTCGTCTGTGAGTGTTTTGTGTGTGTGTGTGTGTGTGTGTTCATTGGATTTTCATGGGTCCCGCCTACCTTTATGTTTTGTTGCCTGTCTTTTGATTGACTCCACGGCGTGCAAAAAAAAAAAAAAAAAAAAAAAAAAAAAAAAAAAAAAGCTAAGATTGTTATATTTCAGTACATACATCCGATGTGTTGGTTTCCATTCCTGTTACTTTGGATAATTTTATAACCATAGACCTTACGCTTTGTTCAAGGAATATCGTTTTCCACTTTGCATAATGTCTTCTGACCGTACTTCCAGGAGACCCCGTCAAAAGATAATGAAGAAACAGATACAACGAGTCAAGGTGTCCCACTACACACGGCCACTCAGGGATGGACCGGCGTCAAGGTGGGTTACATTCTGCCAGGTACAGTCGCAAAAGTCCGAGATCTGGAGCAGGTGGTTTCTGGACGACAGCCCACCCAAAGCCTCCATTGGTTCGAAATATATGTGGCCTCGTGATGGTTTGGGTGGGCTGTCGTCCAGAAACCGCCTGCTTCAGATCTCGGGCTTCGACTCAGGTGGGCTAAGGACTGTGGTGCGCGACTGTACAACTCCATTCGGAAATTCTATCTACAGTCAATGTGGAAGGTGTTAGTCTCGGCTCCTCCAAGATTAAGAGAACAATAATATTCTTTCCAATATCTCAATCTTGGGCTCCTCCTTCCTGGACGATAGGCTACGGCATCGAGCCTCTCACAAACAACCAGCTTGAATTTAGCTATAGTATCGAAGCAGTGTCATTTAATTCGTCATGTTCAGTGGGTGAAGGAAAAACACTTCTTCGATACTAACTAAATTCTGGTGTTCGTGAGTGGTTGGAAGCAGTAACCAGTAAGTAACCTGTATATATGCCGTCCAGGAAGGAGGGGCCGAGACTGTCACCTTCCACGTTGTCTGTTTTACGAACAAACACGTGATTGCCACAGCTGCACCTATACTATATTGTACACAAACTACACAACTCCAGGAGGTATACAACTATGAAATAATTCCAATGTTGAACCATATGGAATAATGTCATGAACCATATGGAATAATGTCATGAACCATATGGAATAATATCATGAACAACATATATAATTATGTTGTTCATGTTTTTATTAAAAGTCATGAAACTAGATAAACAGTTCTTAGCCCAAGCCTCCAGGTAACAAAATTAACTTGTACTGTGGCTTCATCTTAACAGTTTATGACCTTAGATTATGTAGTTGGAATAACGTCTGACACTTTTATGTATCACGGGATTCCCTTTTTTATCCAAACGTTAATTATTCTTTGTGGTTCACAGAATAACATGACAGCTTTGAAGACACGACGGGCTGGAGCAGTGGTTTCTTTGGGTCCAGACGTGTACCCAGTAAGATCCGAGCCACGTGGTTATGTCTGTATCCTGGACTACAACACCTTCAATGATAGACCACACCTTCACCTGGGAGGAGGCCACAATGGTGCAAGGAACCTGGCTGATGTGTTTAATAAAATGGGTTACAATGGTCACGTGTACACTAACCTCACAGCTCAAGACACAAGGCAGGAATTACTCAAGATGAAGACTATGGATGGCCTCGAGGAAATGGACTGTGCCATCTTCTATGTATCAAGTCACGGTGTGGCAGAGGGTAAGCAATTCCTCACAAGCGACAGAAAACTGCTGAGGAATGAATGGATCACCAACATGTTCCAAGATTCACACTGTTTTCCACTCAAGAATAAACCCAAGCTATTTATTTTTGACTTGTGCTACGGGTATTATTCAGAGGAAGGAGGACATGGTGCCGGCAGTAGTGGCGAAAACATCCTTAATAACAACAACAGTAACAACAACGACAACAGGACCTTTGGCTGCCGAGTGACAGAACATCAACAAGACACAGTTTGTTTACACTCAAGTAGCGGAGGTTTTACGTGGTACAGCTTCAGTGAGGGAGGCAGCATCTTCACCCGGGCACTGTGTAGCGTCCTGACTCAACATGCTCACCAATACGAGCTTCAAGATTTGTATCGTGAGTTGGTGAAGGAGTGCACCAAGACTGATCCAGCTGCCTCTCCTCAGCTACATAACATTGTATTCACCAAGAAATTCTACTTTAACCCGACAACAGACAAGTAAATATTGGTAAAGATTGTTTCTGTCTTCACCGTGTTAGATGAATGTAATCTACACCCCAATATCACGTATGTATATCCCTAAATAAATATTACTGGTAGAGACATCACTATTATCTACATACACATACATATACCAGGCCTTCATCTCCACGCTGGAGGTAGCCAGCCTCTAAACAAACTAGAAGTGTGGAAGAATGAAATAGGGAGACGTACCGGTATATGTCTTCAGAAAAAAGAATGAATACTTAAGAATCTCAAATTTTGAGAGTAAGTGTTACTCTCTGGCGACTAAAAGTTCATCTTGTAGACAGAATTAAATGTAAAAGTTAAGTTGTTCATTAGGGGTCCTGTCATAATATCAGTGAAATGAATATATTTTTTTTTTATCAGCCTGTTATTGATCCCACACATTCACCGTAAAAGAAATGGCCTTGCCCAAAATAAAGCCATATTTAGTGGACTCCACTAGTAATGAGCACAGCGTCCGGTGGTTGGTTTAGCGAAATGTTGCCGGCAACGCTGTGTTTGTTTACATAGCATCCTTATGATGGATACTATAACAGGAGTGAGGTCTATCCATTCATATACCATTACTGTACTATGAGTAAATGTGGCAGCACTGTGTTTGTTTACATAGCATCCTTATTGTGGATATTATAACAGGAGTGAGGTCTATCCATTCATATACCATTACTACGGGTAAATAAACACAGTGTTGCCACATTTCTCCAAACCCACCATGCACCTGACGCTGTGTTCGTTATTATTTAGCAGAGGCAAGTGTACAGTCACGCGTACTAAAACCTGCTCATGGGTTACTCCTCCCTTCCCCCCCCCCCCACTCTATACTCTAGCATGGGGAAGAGGGGGAGTCAATCCAAGTCTTCCCCCACATTCAACCCCCCCCTCCCACCACTCCCCATCCTTTATACTCTAGTTGCCAGATAATGATTAATTAACCAAAACTTTTCTCATGTGATGTAAATGATGGCTGTCGTAATTAGTAACTCTTAAGGACCATGTGATCGTGTGTAGGAATTGGAGGCTTCTGATTCCTCCTGACCATGCCACGAAACAAACAGACTCCTTCCATATATATAGGTGTGTGTGTTTCGTGGTAATATTTGAAGGACTCGTTTACCTCTAATTTTCAGACTCCATCACACACAGGATCCATTAAACTATTATCGTAGGGATGTTTTGGGATTTAGGAGGAGATGAGAGGTCCACCAGTGTCGGTATATATATCTCTGAAGCAACTGTATGATTCCTCCAAACAATTCCAAGCAACAGACCACCATTATTTTTTGTTCACATGGTCCTAGCTGTTTAATTCCTGATATACTTTGGAGGACTCATGGCACTGTGATGTGTACATACCAAAAGTGTATTATTATTATTATTATTATTATTACCCCCTTAACAATGAGACTAATCAACAAAATACAACATGCCTATAACTTGTATGACATTAGTAACCTGCATTGTTACAAAGGTTTGAATGTCTCTCTCGCTGCGTTCCCTCAGGCATTTGTACTGTTGAGCAAATAGAAAGTGCAATAAAAATCTGGCTGTATATGTCAACATCACCACCACCACTCAAAGTTCAGCCAATCACATTCCACCTTACATTGGTTCAGGGTTCCTAGTGATTCATTCATAAATATTCGAGGGCTTATACTACAAACAACTGCTAGATCAACGTTGCCATAATGCAGCCAGATTTTTCTTGCACTTTCTACTTAATCAAGTGTTCCTTTCAAGCTAAGCAAAAAATTTTCAGTAACCTAATTTTGCATACATACATGGCTGTAATATTTCTCAACATGTAGGCTGGTAATCCTGATAATTAGCCTACCTCTTTCTGTGTTTGATTCCATAGTTGTTGTTGTTATGTCATACGTTGGGTGTTTAGATCTGTCTTAGTAACTCTGTGGTGCTACATTTCTAAATTAGTCTTTTATCTTCTAAGTTAAACATTTCTAGTAAAAATTGAATACAAAACAAAGTCTTTCATTTTCTACTTTAAAACCGATCCTCAAAGTTTGGGAGTGGAATTAAAAAAAACAGTATGGCTGTATAAAAAGAAATTTATTGGTATTTATGTAACAAAACTACAGCAGGAACATCTCCCAGCGATAGAGGTAAAGTAAAAAGAGAGAGAGAGAGAGAGAGAGAGAGAGAGAGAGAGAGAGAGAGAGAGAGAGAGAGAGAGAGAGAGAGAAAGAAAGAAAGGAAAAAGTGTTATGAATGTGAAAGGAGGAAAGAGACAAGGAAAATGCAATAAGTTAATAGACACGTAACACTGCTTGCCTTCACCACAGTAAAAATAGATACCGAGACAAGAGAGGAGTGGGAAGAATAGGTGCATGGAGTGGAGGAAGAGGAACCCATCGAGTGTAGCGTTGTAAAGTACAGTATATGTTGCCTATATTGGTGGTGGTGGTGGTGGTGGTGGTGGACAACAGAAGAGAAGGCATAGTGTGTGATGAAAGGATCTATAGTATAGGGGAACGGAAGGCCTATACAAAGGGAAACAAAGTATGGTGAGGTGTTTGAGGCTTATAGTGTATTTTTACATCATGCAAACTAACACACTCACTGCCTATTACCATTTTTTTTTTCATAATTTTTTTGATGTATTGTTGTTGTTTCTATGGCAACTGCAGAAAATAAATACGTAGATGAGACTCCTGGGGCCGGATACTCAAAGCGTGCAAAGGCGCCTTTTGTTCCGAAAGCGCCTTTCGATCTCACCTTTTCCCAAACGACGCATACTCAAAACTTTCCCTGGGCGCGGCCATATTGGAAACAACTGCTATTAGCGCCTTTGTGCGCTAATGGAAAGGCGCCTTTTGTATGTGTATTGTATACATTCCCCAACGTCAATGACGCCTTGAGATGCTTTGGACCATTGCCTGCCTCAATCACTCCACATTAATTTCTGCAACATTCATCATGCCTTCACTCACTCTTCATCAATTTCTGCAACATTCATCATGCCCTCACTCACTCTTCATCAATTTCTGCAACATTCATCATGCCTTCACTCACTCTTCATCAATTTCTGCAACATTCATCATGCCTTCACTCACTCTTCATCAATTTCTGCAACATTCATCATGCTCTCACTCACTCTTCATCAATTTCTGCAACATTCATCATGCCTTCACTCACTCTTCATCAATTTCTGCAACATTCATCATGCCTTCACTCACTCTTCATCAATTTCTGCAACATTCATCATGCCCTTTCAACAAGTTTCCCATTTGCAGAACATTAACATATCTCTCCTCTGCTAAACCTCGCCTTCTTTTCCTCACCGAAACACAAGGTATCGACAGCAACTCTAATCTCCGTCTCCCTTCTTTAGCCATATTTAGTTTTGTGCCGAAGGAGGATGTTGTGTATACGTATGACTCCACAGACAAACAATGTACACTCGCGGTCAGAAGTTGTGTCCCGATCCCTTGGCATAATGAACCGCAAACAGACCAGCTTTGAAGGTTCGAACAACGTTGCGTCTCCCTACAACACACAGTTGTTTGAATCATCAAAGCTCGGCTAGTTGTGATTCATCGTGTCAAGGGATCAGGAAACAATTTCTGACTGCGAGTGTACAGTCGCGCACCACAGTCCCTAGCCCACCTGAGTCGAAGCCCGAGATCTGAAGCAGCAGGTTTCTGTGGTGTGTGGGTGTACAATACAGAGCCGTCATATGTACTCCTGTACCACGCTATTGTCAACTCACACACCACATCGGCTGATGTTCTTGCATACGGTCATATGATACTGTACAGTCATGAGCACTAACAAGTATTCAGGTGTGCTTCGAATACCTACCTAGTGACATAGTAAATAAATGGAATTAATTCGTTGGTGAATTAAACTGTTCAAAGCTTCAACATCCAAAGCTGTATACTTATTAATGCTCGTGACTGTACATAGGAGAATGGATATCCCAGCACATATAGGACTATAATTACAGGGTGTGGTTTCAAGTACTGTACAGTATCTTTCCTCCTCAGATGATGCTTCGATATTCTACATGTAGTGCGTCTGTCTTATTCTGTACACTGGCTTTGGTGGCTGGGTTTGCAGTGTATGGAATCCTCGTCTTCTTTCTACAGGTGAGAAAAACTATGATATTTAAAATCAATCCCTTTCACTTATTGAACTGTCCCTCCATTGGATTATTCAGGGACACAAGCTGTGATGACTCATTAGTACTGTTTTTTTTTTTTTTTTTTTTAATAATTTAATCCACAGTCGCGGCAAATAGTCCTTGACCAGTCAGTGATGGATAGCCGTGACCAACATAGGCGCGTCCGAAAACTCGAAACATTTATACCCATACTATCATCAGGCTGACTGAAGCAACGAATCCACGTGTTCACAGTTCGAAGCAGCTGGCCGCACCTTTCCATCACAGGCTGGTCAAGGACTATCTGCCACGACTGTAAACATAATATAAAGACAAATTAAGTTAACTAAATAGTACTTAACTAATTAGTACTAAACTACCGTAACTAACAAAGCTAACTAAATGCGACTTAACTAAACCAGAATAAATACAACTCCATTATTATAGGATTTAAATAAGTAACTTGAACGACAACATTTTCAACAGGTTGGATACATGAACAAGGATGACACACTAATGTGTCTGTCGGGACCCCTTGAAGCAGACGACCCCAAGGTGTTGGAAGTCCTCAGGAACAAATACTTGGACCCACCCATGGACCTTCCCTACCGTCCCATTATGCATGCTATGATGAACCTCGGCAAGAAGAGTCATACGTGGCCTTGGATCAACCACTACATCAAGCTATTATTCTCAGGTCACAGGGATGGCTTCTTCATCGAAGCTGGGGCTTTAGACGGTGTATATCTCTCCAATACCTTATGGCTGGAGCAAGAGATGAACTGGTCTGGCCTACTGATAGAAGCAGATGCCATCAACTACGAGGCGCTGATGAAAAGACAGAGACGAGCTTGGTCCTCCCCAACCTGTATCTCTTCCACGCGTTACCCGAAGAAAACCATATTCGTGTCCCACTCGGTTCGACCCAATTCCCAGATCATGATATCCCCGTGGTCGTATCGGTCCCACGGTCATGAGTTAGATGATGATATTGACCAAAGTGATTTTGATGCAGATTACAGGTCATACTCTGAGGTACAATGTTTTCCTCTCATCTCTTACCTGGCAGCTCTTAATGTTACCACAGTGGATCTTCTTTCTCTGGACATTCAGGGTAGTGAGATAAAAGTCCTCTCCAACTATTTATCCTCTTCCAGCGGTGTCTATATTAGAGTTATAGTTATGGAGTATGAATATGACAATATGGACGTATATTTCATGACCAAGATGAAACACCACGGTTACATTCTCTTGGCCAAAGAAATGGACTACATATTCGTCAAAAAAAGAGACAGAATCCTACAGAGACCAGAAGTAAGAGAGATCCTTCGCTTTACCACTAAGAGAGCAGCACTTGAAGCATCTAAAAATTCTACCCCAACCTCAAATTCCTCTCAGAGATAAGGGTTATAATTTTACAAAAATTAATTTGTTACATAAAAATGTTTTAATGAATTGATACATAGAAACAGAAAGGAGACCGTCCCATGTAGGCCTGTAAGACTTTATAAGACGAGGGAGAAGGTAATAGAAAGAAAGTGCAGTAAATAAGAAAAAAACTGATAAAAGTGAGTATACATCGCAACATAAAGCCAGGAGGGTTGTGAGTGTGTGTGTGTGTTTATGTACCGGTTAAACTACATATAATACCTACATATAATACCTACATGTAATACCTACATAGGTAGTGACTCATATGCATGTACCCTCACATGATCGATCAAACTAGCTGACCTAAGCATTAACGGGTTGGAGACAGGATAGATCTGATCATAGGAACCAAGCTTCATCACCAATTAGTGACGTCACACAAGTCACGAGGTACGACAGAAAGAGCTCCTAATGTGCCTCCAATAAAGTCACGAGGTATGACAGAAAGAGCTCCTAATGTGCCTCCAATACACAGAGAGTTCCTAATGTGCCTCCAATACATAAGTCTGCTGGAGATAACCATTAGCTACACAGGCATTTCATTGCTATCTCTCTTTCTTTAAGTTAGCTCTAAAGTCTAACTAACACTTTTGTGAACCTGTAACACTACTTGGGTTATTAATAAAATCTTGTTAAACTGAGAACAAGTGCTTGCTAACTCTCCACACCATATAATCTATTCTAAAAATACTTCGAAGAGACAAACAGCCAGCCACAGCAACAACGACAGTAACGAGTACTTCACTTCAGCTGTCTACACTGATGTGTAAGTGAACTGCTCTCATTAGCACATATTGGTGGACAACGATGCGATACGAACATATTTGGTGGAAAACGGAGAGATACTAAACAATTAATGGCAAGTGATAACCAAGGAAAAGACACAAGAGTAGAAAGAGAAGAAAGGAGAAGTGAAGTGAAGTGAAGGAAGAGTGATAGAAGAAGCAGTGGGGAAGAAGGAAGCGAATGGAAAAGCAGAGTCAGCAACACTGAGCCAACCCGAGCGACTGGCCTTGCCTTACTACCGTCCTCCCGCTCCACACCTGATGGCATCATCCTCTACCACTCAACATCACGACTACCACACTACCATACTACAGTAGTACTACTACTACTACTATACTTCCACTACAGTATAGCCTAGTGATGTGAACACTTCAACTTCAAAATACGTAGAGAAAGACTGGACGACTACTAGCAGCTCAAATAACATTACTACAGTGCAGCTACAGTGCTTCGCAGCTACAGTGCTTCACAGCTACAGTGCTTCAATCAACATTCTTCAATTGATAGTGCTAACATCCAAGGACGTTGGCTTGGTAATTGGTACGACGTCACAAGACTACTGGAATACTCTCCAACTAATTATCAACACCTACTCAACTATCCATGGTCAGTAGCTTAGGTACAGTTGGACACATGAATGGGTGGTACAGCCCAAGTGAAAGATGGTCAAATTCTCCCAATATCAAGTTCCTTAGTGCCAAATAGGAGACATCAGGGGCAGAAGTCAGTATTGAGGATGGCAATAAAAAGCAAGTACCTGATAATAGACACTGGTTACTCAAATGGGACAAGTATCTTTCACCTGGGCTGTACCACCCATCCATGTGTCCAACTGTACATATATTTACAAATACATACATCCTAACATCATCACATTAGGATATATAAATATATAAACGTATTGCCAATATCTCCTCATTACAAATTCTATGTATTCATCATTTAGAGTACTAATATGCGTATGTCTTCATGTATATAGCAGAAGGAATGTTCTTTGTGAATCTTCAAGCAGAGTGACAGGTAATGAATGAGAGAAAATACGGTACAGCACTGCTGGTTTCGTTACGCAAACTTAAACATAGTTTAGCAAAATTTGAAAGTAGTTAAAGCTTAGTTGATTCAACGGAAATCACTAATTTAAGTGTAAGTAGTAAGTACAATAGAAAGTGTAAGTTCTCCATTGAGTAAAAATATTCTTGCACTAGATTTAGACGTAAAAGACGGTACAGTGACAACTAATACTCCTCCTCTAACTAAATCTACATCATTAACTGATTTGTTTACTAGTTTTACCTCTAATATTTCACCGAGTAAAACCAGATCAGGACGTACTTACTCTACAGCTTTACATACTAACACATCATTACACACAATGGCAACTAACACTTCTGCTACTATTAATGTTCTTCCCCAAGCTCATACAGTGAAGGAATTCACTGGGGACGATGTTAATTATAATATCCATACTTTTCTAAGGGTTTGTGAAGATAATATGCTTCCTGCAGGAATTACAGATGACAAAGACATAATAAAGTTCGTACATGGACATATTAATCCAGACTCCAATGCTAGCACATTACTAACTGCAACTGGGGCTGCTCGGCCAGACAGCTTGAGGAACTTCAACAACAACAACTGCTTTTATTGATCCAGATAATTTAAATAACTTTAAACAGTTTAGTGAAGATCTCATAGATGTTTTCGGTGGGGAGGCAGTTTGGCGGTCCACTAGCATGGGTACACAGAATGGTTAGAAGGACAGTGAGACATTGTGGAACAGCTACTTCAAGTACGGCTCTAGCGTTAGCAGGTTCGACCATTAGCGATGCTAAACAACTCTTAAAAGGGTCAGAGTGGTTGAACACACAAGGTAACATGAAAAGGGTATAATGTATACCAGATCGTTGAGTACATACAGTATGTTTTGCTTTTAACAGAGGAATCCAGGCTTGAAGCTGCTAAAATACAACATAAACCAAGTGACAGATTGGTCAAATATGCAGCTAAGGTTAGTAAAAAAAAAACTCTTAATGTACAGTCGCCAGCACTGCCGCGTGGTACAGGGGCTCACATGTTTAAGAGATTAAAGTGATGTAGTTCCTTAAGCAACAAAGTTCACTTTCTATACTAGTGTATCGAGGATACTCCATCTCACACACATGGATTGTTTCGAGCTAAATAATCACAGTAGTGTTACATTATGTGTGAGCCCCTGTCCACGCGGCAGTGCTGGCGAGTGTACCTAGAGCCCTACCTGTAGCCATTATCACTGACACAGACACTCACCAGAGCACTTCACAGACACAAAACACTACAAACTTCATACCTCAGAGTTCAGAGAAGAAGAAGCTTTATTGTAAAATCTGCAGAAAATATGGACACAGCCCAGATAAGTGTTATTTTAACAAGAATAATCGCTCAAATACCAAAAGTAAGGATAACAGTAAAGTAGCAAGCAAGGATGATAGACTATAGTCTATTATCCTTGGTAGCAAGTAACTCTGTGGTGCTACATTTCTAAATTAGTCTTTTATCTTCTAAGTTAAACATTTCTAGTAAAAATTGAACACAAAACAAAGTCTTTTATTTTCTACTTTAAAACCGATCCTCAAAGTTTGGGAGTGGAATTAAAAAAAAAGTATCGCTGTATAAAAAGAAATTTATTGGTATTTATATAACAAAACTACAGCAGGAACATCTCCCAGAGATAGAGGTAAAGTAAAAAGAGAGAGAGAGAGAGAGAAAGAAAGAAAGGAAAAAGTGTTATGAATGTGAGAGGAGGAAAGAGACAAGGAAAATGCAATAAGTTAATAGACACGTAACACTGCTTGCCTTCACCACAGTAAAAATAGATACCGAGACAAGAGAGGAGTGGGAAGAATAGGTGCATGGAGTGGAGGAAGAGGAACCCATCGAGTGTAGCGTTGTAAAGTACAGTATATGTTGCCTATATTGGTGGTGGTGGTGGTGGTGGTGGTGGACAACAGAAGAGAAGGCATAGTGTGTGATGAAAGGATCTATAGTATAGGGGAACGGAAGGCCTATACAAAGGGAAACAAAGTATGGTGAGGTGTTTGAGGCTTATAGTGTATTTTTACATCATGCAAACTAACACACTCACTGCCTATTACCATTTTTTTTTTCATAATTTTTTTGATGTATTGTTGTTGTTTCTATGGCAACTGCAGAAAATAAATACGTATATGAGACTCCTGGGGCCGAATACTCAAAGCGTGCAAAGGCGCCTTTTGTTCCGAAAGCGCCTTTCGATCTCACCTTTTCCCAAACGACGCATACTCAAAACTTTCCCTGGGCGCGGCCATATTGGAAACAACTGCTATTAGCGCCTTTGTGCGCTAATGGAAAGGCGCCTTTTGTATGTGTATTGTATACATTCCCCAACGTCAATGACGCCTTGAGATGCTTTGGACCATTGCCTGCCTCAATCACTCCACATTAATTTCTGCAACATTCATCATGCCCTCACTCACTCTTCATCAATTTCTGCAACATTCATCATGCCCTCACTTATTCTTCATCAATTTCTGCAACATTCATCATGCCCTCACTCACTCTTCATCAATTTCTGCAACATTCATCATGCCCTTTCAACAAGTTTCCCATTTGCAGAACATTAACATATCTCTCCTCTGCTAAACCTCGCCTTCTTTTCCTCACCGAAACACAAGGTATCGACAGCAACTCTAATCTCCGTCTCCCTTCTTTAGCCATATTTAGTTTTGTGCCGAAGGAGGATGTTGTGTATACGTATGACTCCATAGACAAACAATGTACACTCGCGGTCAGAAGTTGTGTCCCGATCCCTTGGCATAATGAACCGCAAACAGACCAGCTTTGAAGGTTCGAACAACGGTGCGTCTCCCTACAACACACAGTTGTTTGAATCATCAAAGCTCGGCTAGTTGCGATTCATCGTGTCAAGGGATCAGGAGACAATTTCTGACCGCGAGTGTACAGTCGCGCACCACAGTCCCTAGCCCACCTGAGTCGAAGCCCGAGATCTGAAGCAGCAGGTTTCTGTGGTGTGTGGGTGTACAATACAGAGCCGTCATATGTACTCCTGTACCACGCTATTGTCAACTCACACACCACATCGGCTGATGTTCTTGCATACGGCCATATGATACTGTACAGTCATGAGCACTAACAAGTATTCAGGTGTGCTTCGAATACCTACCTAGTGACATAGTAAATAAATGGAATTAATTCGTTGGTGAATTAAACTGTTCAAAGCTTCAACATCCAAAGCTGTATACTTATTAATGCTCGTGACTGTACATAGGAGAATGGATATCCCAGCACATATAGGACTATAATATTATTACAGGGTATGGTTTCAAGTACAGTATCGAGTCTCGCTCCAACCTTGTTGGTGTGAAGACGTTCTCCTGGCGCTCTGCCTGAATTCTTGTTTTGTGTTGCTTTTACACTCTTGCTTGTGTGTTGTTGTTTGTATTGTTTGTGCATTCTTGTTTGTGTGTTGTTGTTTCTGTGGTGTTGCTGGTGTTGTTTGTCTGTTGTGATTCTGTGTATTGTATTGTTGTGATTGTCTGTCTGTGTGTGTGTGTGTGTGTGTGTGTGTGTCCTTGGCTGATTGAGTGTTCAGCTGTTCGTGTTGTTGTTTGCTTCCCATCTAGGCCTTGCCTGGCCAGATGGAGAACGCGGATTCGGATGTGGCTTCCTGCCTGGAGCCTGACTTGGCCATGTCGGAAGAGGATGAGTCTCCTATCGAGGATCACTGGCCTGAGCTGCCTTCTCGCAACCCTCCCCCCCTCTCCTCGGTCACTCTTCAGCTCAGGTTGAAGCCTTCCACTTCCTCAACCTTTACCAAGCGACCCGTTGATGCCTCGTCCGACTCCTTGCAGGATTCCGATGGTGTGGACTGTTTGCCTCCGGCTGCCAAGACTGCCAAGGGTGCTTCACCTGTGCATGACGTACCTTCTCTGCCTCACCCTGGTGTTTCTTCCTTATATACCAACTCCTTGCCCTCGTCCAACCTTCCTGCTTTCGCCCCGTGAGATGCCTATGTCAAACTCTCCTTCTCTGGAAACCCATCTACGGACACAAAGCTGCGTTGGTTGTCTGATGTCAACAGGGCCTTCCAGCTCCAGCGTGAACTGGCTGAAGTGAAGATGGCTGCTGTCACCTCCCGGTTTGTCTACATCTCTAGGAAGCGTCAGGACATCATTGATAGAGTGAAGGCTGGTGAATTTTTGTCTCTGCCTCTCATTCTTGAAGACTCACCCGACAGGCCTCGAAAGTTCCCCAGCTACATCCTTACCCGTTTTCCTATTGATGTTGACCCGAAACTTGCTAAGGGATACCCTGGTGTGTACTTTGCCCGTCGTTTTTTCCAAGATGGTTCCCCCATAAGCCGTATTGTTGTTGTCTGGAGTCAACCCGATCCACCTCCAAATGAGATTTCCTTTGATTTCTTCCCCTGTCTTCCACCGTGTGAGGTGAGGAAACTTCATAATGACCAGCCTTGGTGCTACAGGTGCTGGGGAGTTGGGCATATCTCCCGGTACTGTTCTGCCAGGCTGAAGTGTGCATGGTGTGCCGCCGACCATGATTCCAAGACGTGTCCTGTCAGGGGTGAACCATCACGTCCTGCTGCCTCCACCTCCTTAGGATACGTCTCGATGGAAGTGTCCACGATGCCTTCAGCCAGGGGTTAATGTGTGGCATGGATGTACTCGACGTCAGGTCCAGGCTCGTGTCTCTACTATTTCTCCCCCTCCACCACCACCACCACCTCCTCCCCAGTCTGCTCCTCCTACCAGCCCTGCCTCGCCTCCGAACCTGGCCCTCCGCAAGTCTGTTGCTACCCTCATGGCACGATGTACGGCCCTCGAGAACCGCTTTTCTGCCCTTGAAGCCAGGATTGATGGGCTGGTTGCCACGCAGGCTGCCAATGACTCCAAACTCCAAACCTTGGTCGAGGCTCAGCAGGCCATCATCTCAACTGTCACTACCCTTACCGAAAAGATGGATACTGTTGCATCTCGCCTTGAAAAACTTTTCGAGTCAGTCCCTTCTCCTGGTCCATCTTCTCCAGGTCGCTCATCTGCCCCCACTCACCGGACTTCTACCTCCAAATACAGAGTTCGCTAGTGATTGCTGGCTGGATGTCATCTCCTGGAATGTATGTGGTATCACCAGTTATGCTAAGCTCACTCAACTCAAGGCCTATGTTTTCCGTCATCATCCCAGTGTTATTTTTCTCCAGGAAGCATTTCCAGGACGGCCGCTCGCTGCTGGGCAAGCTCCTCCTCTCTCAGGTTATGTGCCATATGTTCATCTGGTAAGGAATGGTCTCCTGACTTACATACATAGCTCCTTGCCACATCGCCTTCTCCGTACCTCCACTGATCCTGACATGACCTTTCAGCTATTTGAGGTTCTACCTGGGAATGGAGTACTACAACTATGTAATGTCTATTCTGCCCCAGCTAGACTCACTCTTGAGGCTCTTCCTTCTCCAACAGTGCGTGGTATAGTGTATATGGGAGTTTAATGCTCGGCATTCTGATTTGGGTGATGGTTCTGGCTCTATTAATCGTAATGGTGTTTCGTCTCCTTTCATACATCCGCAAGCATCATCTGACACGCTGGGACACTGGCGGTGCCACTCATTGCCAGGGAGGTATTCTGGATTACATCCTCTCGTCTGGCCTGATAGCATCTCAGGTCCTGTGCTCCTCCGTGCCAGACTTATTCTCTGATCACATCTCTCTTCGGTTTCATTATTCTCTAACTGCTGGGTCAAGTGCTTCAGCCACTCGTTTGCATATTGCTGTGCCCCCTAAATATTGCCCGACTTACATCTTATTCATGGCCCATGTATTCCCTACATTTGACATATCATCAGCTGAACAGTTGTACTCTGATCTTGTATCTGCTACTCATGACTTTTATAGGCTATACGTCTCCCGGCCACACCTCCAGCATCGCCATACTGCCCACTCCTGGATGCTGGATGCACGTATACAGGAGGCAAAGGAGGAGGCTGAACGTGATGGCCTATTGTTTCAAGCCAACCCAACCCCTGACCTGCTCCATCGTTACCAGATGTCTAGGGACGCTTTAGTTGCCCTGCAGGAGTGTGCTCACACTGAGTCTTGGCAGCGGTTCATGGACAGCATCAACCAGCAAACAAGTGTGGCTTCTATGTGGCACCTCATCCGTCGGGTTGTTAAAAAGACACCGGCCACTGCTCGTCATCACACTCCCGCTGACTATACCCAACAACTTGTCGATGCCTGGTCAGAACAATCTAACCCAGCCAGTCTACCCATCCACATACAAGATGCACTCACTTCCCGTGCTGCTGTCCATCGGCTTCGTCTAATTTCTGCTCTGTTGCAAGATGATGACGATGATTCAGAGGAGATAACTGAGGAGGAGTTGCGACGTGCTCTCTCTCGGGGTAGAGCTTCTTCCCCTGGTGATGATGGTATTACTTATGCTGTGCTGTGCCTACTTCAACAAGTTCCTGGGAACCCTCTACTTCGACTGTACAATCTTTGTCTTCGTGATGGTTGTGTACCATGAGCCTGGACCAGCAGCACAATAATACCCATCCCTAAGCCCGGCACTGCGAAGTTCAGGCCTATTTCCCTGACTTCCTGTTTTTGTAAGGTTATGGAGAGAATCTTACTCAATCGTCTCATGTACAGACTGCAGGATCGCCTTTCTCCATGGCTGTTTGGTTTCCTTCCCCAGCGGAGCACACACCACTGCCTTGTCGACTTGTACTCTCGCCTTAACAGGGACAGTGTGGTGGCCTTCATTGACCTTCGAAGTGCCTTCGATGTTGCTAATAGAGACGTCATTTTGGATCAACTGGTTGACTTTGGGATAAAGGGTATATTACCGTGGATTCGGGGCTACCTGAGTAACAGGACCTCCTGTGTGTTTTTCAGTGGTGCGCTCAGTCCTTTGCGCAGTTTTCATCTTGGTACGCCTCAAGGGGGTGTTCTCAGCCCATTGTTATTTAATATTCTGATGCATCGGCTGCTCATATCTCTCCCTGATATACCTGGAACTACAATTACGTGCTATGCTGATGATATCTGTGTTCATTCTACTTCACCAAGGGATCTCCAGCGGTTTCTTGACTCCTTCTCTGTAGCCTCCTCTCACTGTGGCATTATTGTCTCCCCAGATAAGAGTAAAATATTCACCTGCCGCCTTCCTCAAGCTCGGCCAATGTTCACAATTGGAGGGACTGTCATTCCCATGCGTTCCCAGTATCGCTACCTGGGCGCGCCAGTCAATATTTGGCCGATTATCCCTGCCAGACCTCAAGACCATCCCTTTGTCCAGGACTTATTGGATCGTCTCCAGCGCCGACTTACACCACTTCAATGGCTCACTAACAACTCCTCGGGCATCTCCATCCCAGTAGCCAGGACTATCTATATTGCTTTTATCCGTTCAGTTGTTGATTACCTCTCCCTTGCTCTGATTCAACTTCCCAGGGCTACTCTGGTAACTTTAGACAAATTTCAGAATAGAGCAATGAGAATAATTCTCGGGTGTCCAATGTCGACCAGGATAGTGAACATGCAGCGTGAGTTGCGTCTTCCCCCGTTAGTGGAGAGAATTTATTCAAGTGTTACTTGCTTCACTGTCAAGTGCCTCCATTTCCCACATCTTTCACCCCATTACTCTCAGTTAGTCAGGACTTCTCTTAGACCAAACTACCCGGTCCCTCCCATACGGCCTGCTGGACGTATACTCTTATAAGGTCTGTTTCCTCTATGCTCCGTAGTCTTAATATAGATATAATGGTGGCAGACGTCCCCCCAGGGCCCCCTCCGTGGATGCTACCAACACCTGATGTGAGCTTCACACCTACTTCCAAGTCGGAACTACCTTCTCTACAGCGGCAGTTGGCTCTGGAACACATAGAAACAGTGACGTCCTCCATCACAGATCCATACTGCCTCTACACTGATGGCTCATTGCAAGTGGATGGTACAGCAGGTTGTGCCGTCTTCTCACCTGACATGGTGTCACCTCCAGGGGGCTGGGTTGGCCGTCGTCTCTGTAACCACTCTAGCTCAACATTGTGTGAACTGTATGCCATTCTGGATGCTGTTAGTCTTGTTTGTCAACGTGGAGTGAATGCTGCCATTTTTTGTGACTCCAAACCTGCCCTTCATTCCCTCTCTAGTGTTCAGCCCACACACTCTACTGTTATTCAGCAGATTTTATCGTTTTTGGCCTTATTGCGTCATCGTAACTTGACTTACAAATTTTTATGGGTGCCATCCCATGTAGGTTTACGTCACAATGGTACAGTTGACAGACTCGCAAAGGAAGCCTGCCATCTGCCTTCTCGTGGTGTTGGACGTCCTCTCTCCCTGACATGTTACCTCTCTAAAGTCCGCTCCGCCGCTCTCCTCCCTGTACAGCGACGCAGGGATGCAGAGAGGCCCTTCAGCATCTCCATCAACCATTACGAGTCTGTCTGCCGTCACAAATATTCCTACCGTCGTCGAGGCCTCATGGTTCGGAGGCACAATGTAGTCTCTGCTCGTTTGAGGCTTGGCTACAGGCCACCGTGGCAGGTTGCTGGGATGCAGGATGAGCCTCCCTTCACTGAGTGTCGCTTGTGTCGAGCGCCTCATGCTAACACTATAGAGCACTATTGCCTGGCCTGCCCCACTGTCTGACACTTGCTGCCCCGGGGCCTGCCACTTGATGTGGTTTGTCGACACCTGCTGAACCATCAGGTTCTGGAGGAACTTCTGGTACGCCACCCTCGTTTTGGTGGATTTAAATAGGTCATAATGTAAATATTTGTCTGTATGCTTGTGCTCCATTCTGTTATGTTTTCGTGATGTGTGTGTGTGCGTGTGTATGTGTGGTTGTAGTCATTGGATTCTCATGGGTCCCGCCTACCCATATGTATTGTTGCCTGCCTGTTGATTGACGCTACGGTGCAATTAATTTAAAAAAAAGTACAGTATCTTTCCTCCTCAGATGATGCTTCGATATTCTACATGTAGTGCTTCTGTCTTATTCTGTACACTGGCTTTGGTGGCTGGGTTTGCAGTGTATGGAATCCTCGTCTTCTTTCTGCAGGTGAGAAAAACTATGATATTTAAAATCAATCACTTTCACTTATTGAACTGTCCCTCCATTTGATTATTCCGGGACACAAGCTGTGATGACTCATTAGTACTGTTTTTTTTTTTTTCAATAATTTAATCCACAGTCGCGGCAAATAGTCCTTGACCAGTCAGTGATGGATAGCCGTGACCAACATAGGCGCGTCCGAAAACTCGAAACATTTATACCCATACTATCATCAGGCTGACTGAAGCAACGAATCCACGTGTTCACAGTTCGAAGCAGCTGGCCGCACCTTTCCATCACAGGCTGGTCAAGGACTATCTGCCACGACTGTAAACATAATATAAAGACAAATTAAGTTAACTAAATAGTACTTAACTAATTAGTACTAAACTACCGTAACTAACAAAGCTAACTAAATGCGACTTAACTAAACCAGAATTAATACAACTCCATTATTATAGGATTTAAATAAGTAACTTGAATGACAACATTTTCAACAGGTTGGATACATGAACAAGGATGACACACTAATCTGTCTGTCGGGACCCCTTGAAGCAGACGACCCCAAGGTGTTGGAAGTCCTCAGGAACAAATACTTGGACCCACCCATGGACCTTCCCTACCGTCCCATTATGCATGCTATGATGAACCTCGGCAAGAAGAGTCATACGTGGCCTTGGATCAACCACTACATCAAGCTATTATTCTCAGGTCACAGGGATGGCTTCTTCATCGAAGCTGGGGCTTTAGACGGTGTATATCTCTCCAATACCTTATGGCTGGAGCAAGAGATGAACTGGTCTGGCCTACTGATAGAAGCAGATGCCATCAACTACGAGGCGCTGATGAAAAGACAGAGACGAGCTTGGTCCTCCCCAACCTGTATCTCTTCCACGCGTTACCCGAAGAAAACCATATTCGTGTCCCACTCGGTTCGACCCAATTCCCAGATCATGATATCCCCGTGGTCGTATCGGTCCCACGGTCATGAGTTAGATGATGATATTGACCAAAGTGATTTCGATGCAGATTACAGGTCATACTCTGAGGTACAATGTTTTCCTCTCATCTCTTACCTGGCAGCTCTTAATGTTACCACAGTGGATCTTCTTTCTCTGGACATTCAGGGTAGTGAGATAAAAGTCCTCTCCAACTATTTATCCTCTTCCAGCGGTGTCTATATTAGAGTTATAGTTATGGAGTATGCATATGACAATATGGATGCATATTTCATGACCAAGATGAAACACCACGGTTACATTCTCTTGGCCAAAGAAATGGACTACATATTCGTCCAAAAAAGAGACAGGATCCTACAGAGACCAGAAGTAAAAGAGATCCTTCGCTCTACCACTAAGAGAGCAGCCTGAGCTATTATGTCTACTTTAAGAGGGTAATATTTATAGTACAGTGTTGTTGTTGGTGGTGGTAAATCTGGAGCAACTGATTCCTTCAAACTATTCCAAGCAACATAGGATACCATTTTATCTATTCCTTAGTTCTGGGGCCGGATACTCAAAAAGTTCCTAAATTAGCCTTCCTATCTCACTTAGGAATGCCTAGTGTAGGAACAGGTTAGGAACTCCTATCTCGTTTCCTAAGTGCCCATACTCAAAACATTCTGAGGAGTTCCTAAACCCTTCCTAACACTTAGGAGTTCCTAAATCCTCTAGGAGTTTCTAAGTCCTTTAGCCAATCAGGAAGGAGCTTTCAAATAGTCCCCGCTTTTTTCCAGCCAATGGGGAAGAAGAATCATATCAGCTGTGTATTGTAAACACGTAATAAGAGCGCCTCTTATATGTTCCTCTTATATTAAAGTGCAGTATAGTATTATATATATTAAGTTCATATCAATTACAAATGAAATATATCGGTAAATATTGAAAGAATTACCGTTATTGCGTACGTTTTTTCTACCTTCATTACCCACTTATTTAGACCATTCGAAGACTATTTTCCTCAATGGCATTTCCTCCGCAAATGCCCCATTTCCAAGATAGGGCATATTCAAATGAGGCATTTTGAAATTAGCCTGACCTTACCTGACCTAACCTAACCTAACCTAACCTAGACCGCATCAGACTACCGGGACCTAACCTGGGCAAACCGGTAAATTTACAGAAGAACTGGGTTCACTATATTGTATATTTTAGTATCATTACCCACTATTTTGGACCATTCTAAGACACTTTTCATCTATGGTGTTTCTCTCGGAGATGCCCCGTTTTACAAACATAATTTGGAAATTAGTCTGACCTAACCTAACCTAGACCACAGCAGACTACCGGGACCTAACCTGGGCAAACTACCGGGACCTAACCTGGGTAAACTACCGGGATATAACCAGTGTAAACTATCATAAAGTGACTGGGGCAAATTTCCGGGACCTAGCCAGATGTGGTAACACTGCGCGATCCTAGCCCAAAACCCAGTTATTCTGTAATAATACCCAAACTACTGGGACCTAACCTGGGCAAACTACCGGGAAATTACCGTGGTAAAGTACAATAAATGACGGGGGTAAAATACTGGCACCCAGCCGGATCTGGCAACACTGCTGCAAAACGGTAATTCTTTCAATAAATACCAATATATCTCAGGAAGTATGGTTGTGTGCCAATAATATGCTTAATTTATGATTTGTTCTTGTGTGTCATGTTCCTCCTGTGTTACAGTATTTTATTTTATTTTTTAAAGTCGGCATTACACATGAAATCAATGTCATTTTGTACTATATAATTATATATCTTTGTTTTAAGCTTAGTGCAGTTTTGTATATTTTTCTGATTTAAAATCATTACATGATTAGGTTAGGTTTTTCCATCCTCCAACTTACAATCTCTTCTCCATCCATCTTTTCAAGCTCAGTCTCTCCTCCATCCCTCCTCTCCAACCTACAATCTTTACTCCAAACTTTCCCTTACACTAATCATATGGTGTGGGACCAATGCACGGTAGGCTGTACTGTATATTTAGTGCTGTCTTCTTTACTTGCCTGCACATCTCCACTAGCACAGTGGAAGTGTTATACATATTTTGCCTTTGCAGAAACTGTGATACTGTGTCAACTCAGGTTTATTTTTGTGTGTGCTACTTTTAGGCTTAATTATGTAAGCTAAGGAAATATAGATATATACAAGATATATTTAAAAAAAAATTTATTACTGGATAAATTTGCCTTCTCATGATCCAACTCAGAGGTAAATAAAAAAACAAAAAAGACATCTTAGTTAAATCACAGCCTACACAGTGAGACAACTGCAAAAAGAATCATTTTCATGAAAAAACATTGCTTTTTCTGATAATATATGCACCACTGAGTTCACCACTCTGCTCACACTTGCTTGTGTCACTCCTGCTGTATCCCCAATTACACTTTGGAAGGTCCCACTCGCCAACAATCGCAGAGTCACTAACACTTGAGTACGTGTTGGTATCGCATGAGACCTTCTAGTGGGTCGAGCAACGTGTGGTTCCAGTTCCTGGCACAAATGTATTATTTCATGCCGAGGAAATCTATAGTAGCGCAGCAAGTGTTCATCACTATGATGTAGAGGGTCTAGCATATCCCTGTAGACTCTCTCACGCCTTAGCTGACGGCTATTTTCGTAGGCAAACCAAAGTTCCATCACTGCACTAGTCTCTTCACTCTCTTGCCTCTCCAACAACAACAAAATAACACGTTTGTGTTGGTGACTTCAAGTGTCACGCTATCAATTTTCACAACTTTTCTACGGTGACGGAGTTCCTAACTCACTTAGAAGGCCTTGGGGGTCTTCCTAAATCCAACCGATTTAGGAACAATAAAAATGGCGTCCCACAGTGTCGATATTGCTTTGAGTATGAGTTCCTAGCTCGACTGGGGAAGTTAGGAATTCCTAACTGAGATAGGAATTCCTAAATTGTTTTGAGTATCCGGCCCCTGTTTTCTAGCATACTTTGGAGGAATCAAGGCGCTGCAATGTACCAAAAGTGTATTTATTTATTGCCCCCTTAACGTGCCAGCAGCATCAGAAGACAACAACACTAGAAAATAACTACAGAATTTTATTACATACAAAACATGAACCTTAATAAATCTCAGTCACACACACACATATATACTGTATATACACACATACATATATACATACACACATACATTACCAACCTGCGTACACACACATACACTCACTACCCTCCTGAGGCTGGCTTTATGTTGTGATGTATATACTCACTTTTATCAGTTTTTTTTTTTTTTTTTTTCTTATTTACTGCACTTTCTTTCTATTACCTTTTCCCTCGTCTTATAAGGTCTTACAGGCCTGTTTGAAGTTGGAGTAGAATTTTTAGATGCTTCAAGTGCAGGGGCCGGTACTCAAACAGTTCTTAACTTAGGACAGCCATGCCTTCCCATCTCACTTAGGAAGTCCTAATTTAGGAACAGGATAGGAATTCCTATATCGTTTCCTAAGTCATCATACTCAAAACATTTTTGGGATTTCCTAAACCCTTCTTAACGCTTAGGAATTCCTAAATCCTCTCAGAGTTCTTAAGTCCTTCAGCCAATCAGTGGCTACAACTAATAGGGAGCAAGTGTCATATCAGGTGAGTTATGTAAACAACCCACACGTGATATGATGAGTGCTGCTGCTGTATTACTACCGTACCATTATTCACTCACTTTTGCCTACTATTTCGTCACCCCAACACAGAGATATAATTATATAATTAGCCATCATGTCTGACAGCCTTGCTGAAAGCCCTCCCACAGGAAAGAAAAGAAGAGCCACTATATTCACTGATATATAAAGAACTAATGATAAGATTACAGGAAGTGTCAGAAAGGATAGTAATATTTAGGTCCTTTAATTAATTTGTTAGTGCCTGCCAAAGCCAAAGACATTGCGTTGAGGGCTGTCACAGAGGCTGTTAATAATCTAAGTAGATTTATGAGGGACGCGCAGGAAGTCAAGATAAAATGGATTTTTTATATATAGCTTTTAAGTTAGACATGAAAAATAAGGCAACCAATGAAATAAGACTGGCAAGTCATCCCAGCACATGAAGACTGTTCATAGTCAAGTGAAGACAGGATTAGTCTGTGTATTGTAATTCAAGCTTTGGTTTTGCTGTCAATACATTATTTTAGTGCTTAAGGGATTTTGTTAGTTTATTTTAGTGTTTATGCTGAGTTTTTGGTGCTTAGATTCTAGAAAAAGGGTTAAGGAATGGGGTATTATTTTAACCTCTCATCTAACCAGCCCAATGAAATTACCCTAACATAATTTTTTGCCCTATACCGGTAATGATTTAATGTTATGTTATATCAGGTTAATTTGGCCAAAATCTATATTATAAACCCATGGGTTAATTAGATGGTTATTTTGGCATCAGGCAATTATTCACTGTTTTAATGAGAAAGAAATGGAGTACTAATAGATTTTCCATTTAAGGATATGACAGTAACTATAATGGAGAGTATTAATTTTTTAAGTTCATAGCTTACCATATAGGAGAATGAATCTTTCTACCTCTTGGTAACTATTTGCTGTGAATCATAATAATTACCGTACTATATTAATTGTTTTTGTGTGTCATGTTGCTGTGAGATTACAGTGCCATATACGATTTACATATTTAAATTAGTAGCTTTTCTTGATGAAGTTTGAGTATTACAATGAAATGATCAAAGGAGTGCTGCATATAGTACTTATATAAATAAATTATTCATGAACATTAGTGCAGTACTTAATAGAAAAGTTTAATACAAGATAGATTGTTTCCATATATATATGTATATATATATATATATATAGCATAGACTGTGATACTGTGTTAACTCAGGTTAATATTTAGTGTCTGTATTATAAGTTGATAAGTTAATGAAATATGGATATATATATATATATATATATATATATATATATATATATATATATATATATATATATATATATATATATATATATATATATATATATATATATAAATATATATATATATATAAATTCATTTCTTACAAATTATTTAAAACCGGCAAAATGTATGGTGTGATGGTGAGCATTCATTAAAGTAAGTTAAAATATTTTTCATTCTTCTCTGATTCCACTTCTCTATAAGTATTTCAAATCTTAATGAAGAAAGACTCACAAGTTATTTACACACTGGGCCTACTGTACAGTATATACTGTAAATACTCTCCTCTTGTGCTGGGGTTGGCAAATGGAGTGAGGAGGTATGGTATAAAGAGGTATGCTGTCCCCTGTAAAACGAATTACCATATCCAATATTTAAGGACTGTCCTGTGCTTAATGCTTATGACACAAAACACACACACATATCTATATATTATGTTTCATTAGGCACAATGAAATTAAAAATATGTCCAGTGGATTGAGTCATGTAATCATTAGAATGCACACAAACTTTTCTTTATGATGAATTAAGAAAAGCAGATGAACTTTATCTAAAACAAAGAGGAGATTGCTTTTAAAACTTTATCCAGGAAGGACAAACTCTCATAATTTACTGTACTACATCAGGTGATCAAGTACAGTATATAAATTACATATTTTTTGTTATCAATTAATAGAAAAGATAGATTATATTGACATGAAGAGTAGAAAGCAATTTGAATCAGAGCACAAAACCAGCAGGAAGGAAAAACATTAAGGACCCATGCAGTGATGTAGTCAGAACATTGGAGGTAAATGAGTCCTTCAAATATTGCCACGAAACACCATCTATATAGAAGGAGCTTGTTTCGTGGCATAATAGTCAGGAGGAATCAAAAGCCACCAATTCTCTCATACATGATCACAGGGTCCTTAAATGACACACACACACACACACACACACACAGGCGGAGAAGTTTGACGACTATGCAGGGAGTCGGTCATTCAGTCAGCACGGGAGGCATAGTTTTTAATTATGGACAACAAACAGGAGGAGGAATCCCATTGGTGCCCTTCAATGAGTAAGTGACTGGGTGTAAAATGAAGTCAGTGGTGGTGGATACAAGTAAATTATTAAGGGATCGTGCATGTAATTGTGTATGAGACTTGCTGATTCCTCCTGACCATGCCACGAAACAAGCTCCTTCCATATAGGTATAGGTGCTGTTTTGGGACAATATTAATTTGAAGGCCTCATTTATCTCCAATTTTCTGACTACATTACAGGGCCCCTTAATTCATTGTAAGTCGAGGGTAGTGAAGATGTATATTATGGAAGTGTAGATGTGTATTATGGTAGTGTAGATGTGTTTTATGGTATTGTAGATGTGTTTTATGGTAGTGAAGATGTGTTGTTTGTAGTGTAGTTGTGTTTTATGGTAGTGAAGATGTGTTGTTTGTAGTGTAGTTGTGTTTTATGGCAGTGTAGATATGTTTAATGGTAGTGTAGATGTGTTTTATGGTAGTGTAGATGTGTTTTATGGTAGTGTAGATGTGTTTTATGGTAGTGTAGATGTGTTTTATGGTAGTGTAGATGTGTTTTATGGTAGTGTTGTTGTGTTTTATGGTAGTGTAGATGTGATTTTTAGTAGTGAAGATGTGTTTTTGTTAGTAAAGATGAGTTTTGTTAGTGAAGATGAATTTTTGGTAGTGAAGATATGTTGAGTACTGAAGAGATAATTTTGGTAGTGATGATGTGCTTTTGCTCATGAAGGCATGTGGTGGGTAGGTGGATAGTGAAGATGTGTGGTGGGTAGTGAATATGTGTGGTGGAGGGTAGGTGGATAGTGAAGATGTGTATTGGGTAGTGAAGATGTTTGGTGGGTAGGTGGATAGTGAAGATGTGTATTGGGTAGTGAATGGTAGTGAAGATGTTTGTTGGGTAAGTGGATAGTGAAGATGTGTGGTGGGTAGTGAAGATATGTGAAGGGTAGTGAAGATGTAGTGAATATCTACTTATACATGATGCGGTTACACCATCTTATGCAAAGTGAAATGCCTACAGTGTTACCAGATTGACTACAAAAATCATACCTTAGTAGACAATGCTTGAGAAATTTATAAACACAATATTAAGAGAAAGAAGAGTGTCCAACTGTGATTATCCAGGTAAATGTTTGATGAAAAGTGAAAGGATGATGTTTGCAGATAAAATATATAGTGAAGGAATTATGTTATACGAAAGGGAAATATGACTTGAGTATACTGTATAGTGAAGGTGTGAATGCTTTATGAAGAGCAAATAATAATCATACTTTGCATTATTCTTTCAGGTTTTTACAAACTCCAAACGAGACAACATGAAAGACGACATGACGAGTATTGAAAGTCTGAATGAGTGTGTGCAGCAGGTTCTTTCCACTCCTCAATCACCTCAGCAAGTTCAGACTACACGTGCCAACACAACAACCAATGTTCATGCCCCAACTAAAAATAAGTTGAGGATCGTAAGACAGAATCACTTTAATGGGAAGAAAGGCTTCTGTGAATTCTTGTCTCAGTTTTATGAAGTGACAGGTAATGTTGAGCACTATGTTACCAGGCCATCCTTCAAGGGACACTATGATAAGTTTTGCCACACTCATGGTCACCCTGTTGCTTCCATCATCAATGTAGGCAGGTTCCTTGGTGGTTTGGGTGTACAGGCTAAAACCAGGATTGGTGGCAAACACGGCTGTGGACAAATGTATGCCTATGTTGGTCTGAGACGTGTGTCCCAGCCCAGCCCACAGCCCAGTCCTGCCACATTGTTGTCACAGCCCAGCCCTGACATGCCTGTGTCACATCCCCGCCCTGTCACACCTGTGTCACAGCCCCGTCCTGTCATACCTGCGTCACAGCCCCGTCCTGTCACACCTGTGTCACAGCCCTGCCCTGTCACACCTGTGTCACAGCCCCGCCCTATCACACCTGTGTCACAGCCCCGCCCTGTCACACCTGTCTCACAGCCCTATCCTGTCACACCTGTGTCACAGCCCCGTCCTGTCATACCTACGTCACAGCCCCGTCCTGTCACACCTGCGTCGCAGCTCCTCACTGAAACAGTCGTACCACAACCCAGTTCAGATGAAGTACAAGCACAAGCTTCCACCTTTTCTGCTTCAGTGATGCCACCTACACCAATGATGCCATTCCCCCTTCCTCCTATGCCTTTCTGCAACCAGGGCCAGTCAATGCCAATGCCCTTCCTTCCCTGGCCAACAAACAGCAATGATCCTGCCCTCAACCAGCTCTACTTCAATCTATCCATGTCTTATTTGTACTACAATTTTGCAAAGGATAAGGCAAACCAGGAACAATACGACGTTGAACAAAAGAAGTAAATGTGACCCAACAAGTACTAATACAAAATTGTACTGCAATGTCTGGATAATTAGGGAATAAGATATGAAAGCTATATTATTTCAAACAAGCCTTGTGGAGAAATCCTTATTTTTTTTATTTTTTTTTTACTATTTTTTACAGCTCTGAGTACGTACACTAAGTAAATAAAGAGGAAACAATTTAATTGTATTGCTCAGCCAGTGCACATAAAGAGTGAGTGCAAGCAAAACACTTCATCTAATGCTTAATATATAAAAGTGATTATCCTTCATGGTGATTTAATTGTGCTCAACACTATATCCCACACCACCATAATGTCACACAAAACACACAGTTTATATCAATTAATTTCAGTTATAATAGAGAGGCTCTTATTATTAGTGTTTCTGCTTAATCTGCTTTGTAATATATATCATGTATATATGATTATAATGTGAATATCAAGTTTGATAACATAATAAATTATTGCAAAATAAAACAAAACTTTTCTATCACAACGCCTTTACTACCTACTACATATCACCACTACCCCCACTTATACGGCACATTTTCATTGGCGAGACCGTGAAGCAGGCCAGCAGGCAGGGTTGCAAGTATGGATACGAAAGTATCCTTTGGATACTTTTTGATGTTACTGATACGTTTTTACGACGCTGGACAAAAGGATACGAAATTGAATGAGGAGGACAAAAATGGATACGTTTTGCTATTTTTATTAAAGAATTGGATACTTTTTAATATTAATTTGCTTACAGTCATTATTTTTTACGAAAAAGTGAACACCAATCAGAATATTTTCCCAAGTGAAGCTGATAAAGACTGACATAAGAAATAAACTTAACACAGAGTCAATAAATGGACTGTAACTAAGCAAAGGTAATGGGGGAGCAGTTTATTGCTATCAATGGGAGCCAAGTAATTTGATGATAAAGTCTGCTCAAAATGTTTTCAGTTAAAAGTAATTGAAGCATATGTAGCTCTATAGGCAGAAAAAGTAAATTTGCTTTTGTTGTTTTATAGTTGTGTTTAGTTAAGGTTGTCATTTATTCATATTTTGTAGTGTAAGTGAACAGTATAATATTATATAAAACTAGTCTTGCATACCACTAGTCAAATACAGGCTGCCATTGAGAACATGGAGAAATAAGTGTGCAATATTATACTATCATAATTTGTGCTTCTTTAGTTTAATGTTTTTTTTTTATTAATAGTTTGTATTGCACTTAAATTAATACATTCTGTACAATGACGCTCTTTTGCCCTTTTGGGACGTGCTATTTTTAGGAGTGTAGATTCGCGCGCTCATAGGTTTAAATACTTAAATAAATAATGTTCTTGGAAGACCCAAACAGTAGTTTAAGTTTCGCTCCAACTTTGTAGTGTACAACCATTCTCTGTGAGTCCATCACCAGGCAGCACATAGCAACTTGGCTGCCAACCGTATGATGTCTAAAAAGACTGTAAGAATTATTACTTATTTTAAAGCACATTCCCCTTTAACTATAATGCATTTTTTTTTAAGAAAAAATATTGGATACCTTTTGGATACTATTTTACATTATTTGGATACGTTTTGTATATTTTGGATACGTTTTTGGATACATTTATATTTTCCCCACTTGCAACACTGCCAGCAGGGGCCCAGCAGGAGGTGGGTAGGAGTTCCCGAGTGACCGAGTCCCAAAACAAGCTAGAGGACAACCTGGCTATATAGTTTTGAAGTCTACCTTCTCTGTTCTCTCTTGCTCCTCCATCAGAGATCCTTCTGAACAAGTACTACAACTTATTCATTGTCTCGTACAGTGTATATGGCTATTATGTATTCTATCTTCTGCATGATGCAGGTATCATGTTTAATCAAACATTAATTAAGTTTGATCATCATATAATTATTTGATAGTGTTTGAGTCGTTCCATACTAATAAATGTTATTTCTCTCTTAGCATATATTGACAAAATTATATAATGCAAAATATATTTGAAACATAATGCTTGAAGTATTCATTTGTATAAAATGGGTTCTACTTTTATACCAAAGGTCCCTTACAATTTGTCAAAATGTAAACAAGACAACTTGAAGTTCTTGAAATTGCCGGTTGACTTGTCATTTACAACCTGCTAGTGTAACACAATATTATCACAGTCTTGGTATATAATGTTATCACTTCACACACTGCTGCTACTCCAAAAAGAAAGAATATAAATGGTCAACAACACTACTAATAATAAGTATCTAACTTACGTTAAGTTACTTGTACCAATCTCTGAGGATATACATATGAATATGAAGCCACTACAATGTATTATACTTGTAAAGAGGTGACTAATTATTGTTCCGTTATTCATACACTACTGATATAATCCTACACCGAGAACAAAAGTAAGAGTAAATATCTACTCTGTTGCCGGTTGGTGTTATGATGTTTTTACCTTCTTTACCCACTAATTTATAACATTCCAAGACACTTTTCGGAATTTATTGAAAGAATTACCGTTTTGTAGCAATGTTGCCAGATCCGGCTAGATCCCAGTATTTTGCCACGGTCATTTCCTGTACTTTACCACGGTTATTTCCCGGTAGTTTGGCCAGGTTAGGTCCCGGTAGTCTGCTGTGGTCTAGGTTAGGTTAGGTCAGGTCAGGCTAATTTCAAAATGTCCCATTTGAATATATCTTGGAAATGGGGCATTTGCAGAGGAAATGCCATAAAAGAAAATCGTCTTAGAATGATCAAAATAAGTGGGTATTAAAGGTAGAAAAACTGTACGCAATAACGGTAATTCTTTCAATATTTACCCACTTTTCTTCTATGGCATTTTCTTCGGAAATGCCCCATTTCCAAGATGGGACATTTTGAAATTAGCCTGACCTTGCCTAACCTAACCTAGACTGCAGCAGACTACCGGGACCCAACCTGTGCAAACTACCGGGAAATAACAGTGGTTAAGTACCAGGAACTGACCGGGGTAAATACTGGGACCCAGCCGGATCTGGCAACACTGCTACAAAACGGCAATAGTCTAGATAAATACAAAAGTAAGTCAATCCATTGTATGTACTCTGTAAGAATATCCGTGTTGACGATGGTGTGGTATGGGTACAATGGCCCTGTAGTGTGTGTAAGGAGTCATCGTATGTAAGAATATCCGTGTTGATGGTGTGGTACAGGAACGATGACTCTAATGTGTCTAAGGAGTCATCGTATGCAAGAATGCCAGTGGTGTTGACGATGGTGTGGTACCGGTACCATGGCCCTGTAGTGTCCATGGAGTCATCGATGGTATGTAAGAATATTTGTGTTGATCGGGTCCATTGTACTTTGATATCTTGTTCTTTACTATTCCAATTAACTCGCTTGAAACTGCGGGCCATATTCAAGAACATTTGTGGTGCTTACGATGGTGTGTTACTGGTACGATGGTTCCATAGACAAACAACAAAGCCGTAGTACCGGTATCACACCATCGTCAACACCATGGATGTTCTTGAATACGGCCCTGCATTCCATAATATATTGAGTTATGTGTGATTGAACCTTTAATGATGGCTCCTCTGTTATGTCTAGTTAGGAAGTCATCGTACCGGTACCATACCATCGTCAACACCAACAATGTTCTTGAATATGGCTCAGTGTTGGGTTTCTGGTGTTTGGATGAATTTGAGGAATATGTCTGTCAGTATTACAGTAGTTATGTTATTAGGTATATTTCTTCCAAACTTATGTTTTGACATTATTATTCCATGTTTTGATCAGTTTTCTGAAGAATGCTTTGTACCAGGATTTTCCAACAATTTTTTATTCATTTTTAAAGTATATTAATTTTATGGTTCTACTTATTTTTGACAAAATTATTGGGAGGAAAGACCCTTTGATGGGGTTGTACTGTGGTGGTAAATCTGGAGCAACTGATTCCTACAAACTATTCCAAGCAACAGGCCACCATTTTTTTATTTTATTAAACTAGTCTTGTTTTCTGGCATTATTTGGAGGAATCAAGGCACCCAGCTGTACCAAAAAAAATTTATTCTCTTAACCTGACCTGACATAATACATTTAAACCTGATCTGACCTAACAAAACCCCAGTCCCAATTTAGGCCTTATTAGCTTGATAAGATTAGGTTGCGTTGAGTTAAATTAAGTAATGTTTGGTTAGGTTGGATTAGGGTAGGTTGGGTTGGGTTTAGATAGGTCAGGTCAAGTCATTAGGTGGTACCCTGTACTGGAATTATATAAATTATTTTGTTGTAGTAAACTGATTCCCAGATTCCTGACTTAATTATTACATAAATTACAACACTCAATTTGTGTGAAATACCTGTTCTGTACAGTCGGGTGGCTGCTCGGCCAGACAGCTTGATGAACTTCAACAATAACAGTAATCCCTAATTTTTCACTTGTTATGGGTGTGTATTATACTGTTTTCTATGAATTGGTGTATAGTTAACCCTCACTATCCACCATTGGGTTTATGGGTGGGTAATGTACAAAGAGGGTTTACTGTACACAAATTCATTACAAACAGTGCAATACACACCCATAATTACTAACACCTGTTAAAAACAAGGTATTGCTGTACCACTCATTGTGTGGTACCATATGTAGGTTATCATACTGTACTTGTAAATGAAAGAGGTGTATACAAATGTAATATATTTAAACGGGGAAAGTACAGTTTTGGTAAATATAGAACAACTGATTCCTCCAAACTATTCTCAGCAACAGAATTCCTCCACAGTATGTCAGGAGACAGTAGCCTACTAGATTAGCAAAAAATACTGGTGTCCTGTTGCTTGAAATAGATTGGAGGGATAAATTGCTCCATATTTCCAACAACGTCCTATACTCACTTGTCTTTTCCAAGTCACAAAATTAAGTAGCTAATTAAGTTTATATCTTTCAGGTACAGTAATGTCCAATCTGTTGCAGGGAAGATTGAGCTCATTGAGGTTAGGGGGAGAACCTCTTATTGGTAAACTGGAGGGCTATGGATTACTCGAGGCTATGTCATGAAATGGATCCCTTTTTAGTAACATTGAGGAGATTAATTTTGTTTTCTGACATAATTTGGATGAATCAGCAAAAAGGAGGTTCTCCCCTTAAGGACCCCTGTGATGTACTCAGAAAACTGGAGGTTAGTGAGTCCAAACCTTGCCATGAAATACCACCTACATTGAAGGAACTTGTTTTGTGGCATAGCCTGTCGGGAGGAATCAGAAGCCACCAGTCTCATACACTATCACAGGGTCCCTTAATGATGTGAGGTTCATCAGACACCCCATACCACTGAACCCAGCAAGTGCTCTTCTGGCCAGGACGAGAAACCAAAGGAAATATTCCTCTATCGTCCTCTTCGATATTGTCTTTGTTCTTAAGGTGAGTTCTGATTTTAGTATAAATTTAGGATGATGGGTTGGAAAGTGTGTACAGTACAGTAATGCCTTGTTTTACACTGTTATGAGTGTTTATTGTACAAGGTATCTGGGCCGGGTATTGCAATTATCTAGTACAGTATCTGGTTGGATAAACCTGATAACAAAGGAAATAGAAACAGCTTCCTAGTTGATACATTTATTAAAATATTGCTTTCCCTGAAACTTTTTCAGAAACATATTCATTGTTTATCATGTTAAGATCAATGTCTTTCCTGGTTATTCACTGAAAAAATCAAACAACGCCTTCATAAAGTATTTAAGAGACGGAGATGGTGGCAGAGTGGATACAGCGACAGACTGCAGTTGTCAAGAACCCAGGCTCGAGTCCACAAGAAACATTTTTTTTTTTTTTTTTTTTTCAAGGTGATATGATGGTTCTGCTGTTCTTCAAGTATCCTGGCTACACCAACACATCAAGAAAATACCCCCTACACCATCATCAACTCAAAGCATGCAAGAATATCCATGGTGTTGACAATGGTTGATGGCTGTGTAGTGTGTCTGTGAACTCATTGTATGCAAGAATGTTGGTAGTGTTGAAGATGGTGTGGTACCAGTACGATGGCTCTATGGAGTCATGGCACCATTACCACACCATCCTCAACATCCCCAGTGTTCTTACTTACGGTCCAATCACTCTCAATTTGTCATCTATGCCTTCTCTTTGTTTTTTTCCTCAGATGATGTTATCCCTCATTATTTAGCAGTGGAAACATTATAACCCTGTATGGTAATGCCTTGTTTTTCACTTGTGTTATAAGTGTGCATTATACAGTTTGCTATAAATCTGTGTACGGTAAACTCTCATTGTACAGTCGGCCTCAGGAATTCGTATACACCACTGCGACATTAAGAGTTTGTAACAACTAGAAAATTTAGTACATTAATTTCCTAACACCAAACTTTTCTAGTAATGTTATCTGGCTAATATTTGAGTCAGTCAGCAGAACAATGCTTACAGTAAGTGCAAAATAAAGACGCCCTTTAACCAATACTCTGTGTACGATTTCCTGAGGCCGACTGTACATCACACTCCCATAAACCATGTGGATGTTTACTGTACTCGGATTCATAGATAACAGAATAATACACATCCTTAACAAATGGAAAATGAGTGATTATTGTATTATTTGAGTGTGTATTATATGTATATTCCTTCCTTGCCAGACTGTGCACATATTTCCGAGGTCAACTCCACCTGTAGATGCTGTAACAGGTCAACCTGTGACACTCTAACCTCCTCCACCTCATAGACAAGTTCCATATGCCAATACTGCTAACACCCAGACGAACTCCATTACCTTCTGTACACACACCAATACCAAGTAAGGCTCCACCTGACCTAACCTAACCCAACCCCACCACACCCGTGGGGGTGTTGCCTATAGTGATGTAGGCAGTACTTTAAGGGTTTTGGCGCCACTCCCATTCAGTTCTTCAACTGTCCCTCTTCTGTAGATTTCCATCCTGCTTGTTGTCTCAACTCTTTATCACCTTCTCCTGGCGCTATATGACCTTGCTGTTGTGGCGCCTAATATCAATCCATCATCACCACATGCCCACTGTACCCCACCCATAACAATACCTACCCCCCACAAGTGAACAAAAATTATGGTGGCCTGTTTATAGAATAGTTTGGAGGAATCAGTGGCTCCAGATTTTAATAGTGTTGGTAAATCTGGAGCAACTGTATTATTCCTCCAAACCACAATAGGCCACCAATATATTTGTTTATCTGGTTGCGTTTCCTGGCACACTATGGAGGAATCAAGGTACTCCAATGTACTAAAAGTATATTCTATAACCCCCTTAAAACAATTAAATTCTACTTTTTCTATGCATTATTTATTACATACATTAACTCTCTTTAATATAGCATAAGACAAATCAAAATCATCATAATAACCACATTGAGATTACAGTAATTGCTTGTTTTCCACTAGTGGATGGTGTTATGGGTGTGTATTGCACTGAATCTGAACTGTAAATCCTCTTTGTACAGTCACTCCTATGAGGGCCACACGGTGTTGTCAACCCTGATGGAGATAGCAATCTCGAGCTTTCATTGGTGGCAATGAATGGCTCTTACAACTAAAGGTTAACGATGTTATGTGGCCCTCAAGGGAGTGCAGTCAACTGTACATTACACACCCGTAACAGTGTAAATCTAGGGATTACTGTATGCTGGAATGTTAACATCTGGAGTAAACTGATTCCTCCTAACTATTTCAAGCAACAACAGGACACGTATTATATTTTTAATCTGGTCCTGTTTCCCTGAATATTTTGGGGGAGGAATCAATTCACTTAAATGTATCACAAAAGGGGATAGTATACTTTTGGTACATTGGAGATTTTGAGTGTTTTAATTCCTCCAAAGTATGTCAGGAAACAGAACCAATGAATATATATAATGATATCCAGTTGCTTAGAATAGTTTGGAGGAATCAGTTGCTCCAGATACCACCATCAACAACACTATACCCCATTAAGGGATGAAAGTGGTTGTTGTCGTCTAAGCATTTTGATGTAATGTTGAAGACACAAACTCTTCCACTCTCTTCTTGACCATTTCCACACTCTGGGTGCTTCCATGTTCCTTCTCAAATGCCAGGAACTTCTTGAACACTGCTCTCATTTTACGTAGCCGCAGTTTCAATCCTGTCATGCGTTCCAAAATATTCCTGGAAAGAAATAGTGCTGTTAAAATTAAGGGTAGTTTTTTTTTTTACTATGCCACAATACAGATCCCTAAATAGTGTACCATTGAGGGAGTCTGTTTCTGGCACAGTTAGGAGGAATCAGTAGCCTTCCAATTCACCAACAAGACAGTCTCTTTAAATTGAGATAATTTTTTATATATATATATATATTCTAAATTGAAAGTATTCTGTACTTTAATGTCTCCCCTAAAAGAGAATTCTAAAGACATCACTCAAATAGGGAACTACAGTAATGCCTTGTTTTCCATTGGTATTATGGGTGTATACTAACCTTCATTATCCACTGTAGTTATGGATATGTATTATTCTGTTGTCCATGAATCTGTGTACAGTAAACCCTCATTATCCACCACTGGGTTTATGGGTGTGTAATAATGTGCAGAGTTTATTTACTGTACACAGATTCATTACAAATAGTGCCACACACCCACAACACCAACAGTGGAAAACAAACAAGGCATTGCCGTATATTCAGGGTGTAAGCTACTGTACTAATAAATCAGTTATTCCATACATACCTGGCTCCTTCAATGTCCTTGTGTTTGGTCAATAGGTCGACATAGACATTCCAGATGTCGATGCGTTTAGGGTAACTGCTGAGCAAACTCTCAAACATGGTACGTCCACGCTCGGCCTCGCCGAACCGGAACTCCAGCTGCCCAAACCGGTTGATCAACTCAATATCTGTAATTTAAAATAGTGTGATTAAGGGGGTAATACACATTTTTTACATTGGAGCGCCTTGATTCCTCCACAGTATGCCAGAAAATGAGAATAGGTTAACAAAAATAATGGTGATCTGTTGTTTGGAATAGTTTGGAAGAATCAGTAGCTCTAGATTTACCAAACTACCCCCTTAAGGGAAGAGCAGTGTTGGTGGCAAATCTAGAGCAATTGATTCCTCCAAACTGTTCCAAGCAACAGGTCATCATTATTTCTGTTAATCTGATCCTGTTTTTTCCTGGCATACTTAGGAGGAATGTGAAGGCACTCTAATGTACCAATAGTGTATTACACCCTTAAAGGGATATTCTTTATTTGGAAGGTCTCTGATTCCTCCAAACTATGCCACAAAATAGATCCCCTACTAGTACCATTGAAGGCATCTGTTTTCTGGCATATTTAGGAGGAATCGGTAGCCCTTCCAATTTGCCAACAAGGCAGTCTTTTTAAGCTAAATATACACATACAAATTAGTACAATTACATTATTCTTACATTGTACAGTAATGCCTTGTTTTGCACTGTTGATGATATGGGTGTGTACTGTACTATTTGTAATGACCCTGTGTACAGTAACCCCTTTTAACATTACACATCCATAAACTCGGGTGTATAATGAGGGTTCATAGAAACTGGTATAATACACACCTATAACAACAGAGGAAAAAGAGGGATTACTGTATGCATTGTTTACTCTGCACTTAACCTAAACCAAAGGAAGTACTGTTTGAAGAGATTCAATCTTTATTTAATATTCTCATTTTGGTCTTTATCTGACAAGTAAACAATTTAGAGAAGGCCCTCAATAAAATATTAATAAATTTTGCACTATCCTTTAACACATGGTCAATAAATCCTTAGTTTGTATGGTAATGAATAACAGAAGCCTGGGAAAACATTTGGTGGTCTTCAATGAGGGACCGAGTGTAAAATGAATTGATGGGTAATGAATAACAGAAGCCTGGAACATATTGCGGTTTTCAGCGAGTGACAGAGTGTATAACGAAGTAATGGATACAAGTATTTATTCATTGTATATTGAGGATCCACGGACATATTATAAACTGGAGCTAAACACTAATGAGACCAATGAATGTCTGTCACTTACGATGTTTCTTATCGAGTGAGAGCAGAGCGCGTTCCAGGTACTTCCGGGCTTCTTCAGGTCTCTTGAGGCTAAAGAAGTGTATCCCAGCCTTCACCCAGACGTCCAGCTCAGTGCTAAACTTTTTGGTCATGACGAAGTACACTTTGTCTGCCTCCTGCAATGATAAGGTTAAGGGGGAAGCAGTTCAGTGTTGGAGGTTTTTCTGGAGCATCTGATTCCTCCTTCAAACTATTCCAAGTAACAACAGCCACCATTATATTTGTTCATTAGTCTGTTTTGTTTGTTTCCTAGCATATTATACCAAAAGTGTATTTTTACAGCCTTAATGTACAATACACATAAGCTGTGTTTATAAGATGTGCAGTTGCTATATAAGCAACTTGTCACAGGTATTCAAAATAAATAGTGATGCCTTGTTTTGCACTGTTGCTGTGGGTGTGTATTGTATTGCACAGTTTGTAATGAATCTGCGTACAGTAAACCCTCTTTGTACATTACATATCCATAAACCCAGAGGATAATGAGGGTTTACTGTACACAGATTGATTACAAACAGTGCAATACACATCCATAACAACAATGGAAAATAAGGCATTACTGTACTGACTATACAGTAGTGTGTGAGTGCATACTGTATTATAGTGTGACTGCATATTGTAATATAGTTCAGTACTGTATACTAGTGTGTGACTACAGTATACTAGAGTAGTGTATGAATACATATTGTATTACTAGAATACAGTAATGTGTGAGTAGTACATACCCTAATCTGTCCATCTTGATTATACACCATGGCCATAGCAATGTGCACTTTGAGTTGGTCGTTGGTGGCGAGTGCTTCTTTGTACAAACCAGCTGCAGACTCCGGTGTTCCGAACTTCACTTCCAGTCTCAGCAGTACCGTCCACACGTTGAGACGCTCTTCCTCCTCCCTCACATCTATCACTTGCAGGGCTCGTCTGCCAACCGCCTTAGCCTGTTCTAACTCTGCACTCTGGGGGAAAAGGGAGAAAATAATGTAAATAAGAGTCTAGTTTAGCTCACACGTTGACACACTCTTCTTCCACCCTCACATCTATGACTTACAGGCTTGCAGGGCTTGTCTAACCACCGCCTTGGCTTGTTTTAATTCTGCATTTTGGAGGGAAAAGGAGAAAATAATGGGAAAGGGTGAAAATAAGAAAGGAAGTGAATAGTGGAATATCAGTCCCATCCACACACTGAGTTGCTCTTCCTCCTCCCTTACATCTATTACCTGTAGTGCTCATCTGGCCAGCCATTGCCTTGACGATGGTGTGGTACCGATACCATGGCTCTGTAGTGTATCTATGGAGTCATCATACCAGCAATGTGTGAAGGGAATTGGAGCTGTATCTGTGGTGGGTAGTATGGTTTCCAGCCAAGGTTCCCACTAAATATATTACTATATATGCTACTAAATATACTGCTAGATATACTGTAGTTGTATTGAAAACTACTGAGGGACTTCTGTATGTAAAGGAAAATACATATAGCAATGCCTTGTTTTCATTGGTGTGTATTATATTGTTTGTAATAAATCTGTGTACAGTAAACCGTCTTGTACATTACAAACCCATAAACCCAGTGGTGGATAATGAGGGTTTACTGTACACACATTCATAGTAAATAGTGCAATACACACCCATAAACCCAGTGGATAATGAGGGTTTATTACAGTACACAGATCCATTAATTAAAACTGCAATACACAACAACAGAGCAAAACAAGGCATTACTGTACTGAGAGTCTACTGTATGTAAGAAAAAAAATAATTGAAAAATATCAAAAAAATAAATAATTGAATCCACAACTAACCTCAAAGTGAAAACTGATGAACTGTATCCATAGAGCAGACGAGTTTGGAGAAGCTTGTAGTAATTCCTCGTAGTCGAGGGCAGACTGAGGCGTTGACTGTGTGTCGAGGCGTGTACACTCCAGCTGGTGTAGTCGCTGTTCCTCTTCCCTCGCCATTGCGGCTCTCTCGGCGCTGCTTAGCTTTTTATGTTTTTTCTTTGTGAGTGAGAAATTGGGGACAGTTATTTTATAAAGTAATAAACTTTTGGTATTCTGAACCACCTCGAATCCTTGCCAGAAAAACAAAAATAATGGTGGCCTGTTATTGTTTGGAATAGTTTGGTGGAATCAGTTGCTCCAGGTATACCACCAACACACTTCCCCCTTATCAACAAAGTTCACCATACACAAGTGTATCGAGGATACTCCATCTCACACACATGGATTGTTTCGAGCTAAATAATCACAGTGGTGCTACATCTCTGAATGTGTGGTGAGTCCCTGTAACATGCTACAGTGCTGGCGAGTGTACAATACATACCCACAAACCTAGAGGTGGATAATGAGAGTTTAATGTAACTGGATTCATAGACAATTGTACCATACACACCCATAACCACAGTGCAAATCGAAGGATTACTGTAATTATAACAACAATAAAAACACTCCTACTAACAACATACTCTCTTTCGTACCTTGAGTGGTTGATCTTGTTCATCGTCGTCTTCTGAGGAATCGTGGCCACCTTCTCCCAGAGCCTCTGGTATGTCCCACACAAAGCCAGAGCCAATGCGGAGACAGTGTTGTTGTTGTTGTTGTTGTTGTTGTTCCTCCCCTTCTGTATCCACTCCACTGTCAATGGTGTGGTCACTACTCCCTTGTGCTGTAACATTACCTTTCTTCTTCTTTTTCTTCTTTGTCGCTTTGGTGGCCTGCAATGGAATACAGCAATAAAAATAATAGTCTAATATGATAATACGATGATAAAATAAATGTTACAGTGCAAGCGAATTCAGTCCTATTGTGGCTGGCCGAGGTGGGAACAAACTTTTGTGCACCACAGTACATTATTTTACTGTACTAATATTTTCAGTATTATTGAGGTGAGGACAATCAATGTGTATACAAGAAATACAACACCATATGGTAAGTGTATAACAATGCCTTGTTTTCCACTTGTACCCTCTTTGTACATTACACACCAAAAATCTTTCATTATCATCATTACTGTACACAGATTTATCACATGCAATGCAATATACACCCAGTAATTGAAAACAAGGCATTACTGCTACTGTTATGTGATATATAATCTTTAACTGATTTGAGTACTAACTTTGGTGGGTGAATCATCTGTACAACGGGTGGTGATGCTCTCTTTTCTCTCCTCATGCTCCTCCTCCTCTTGCTCTTCCTCTAGTTCCTCCTCCTCTTGCTCTTCTTCCTCATGCTCCTCTTCCTCTTGCTCCTCATCCTCTAGCTCCTCTTCCTCTAGCATCTCTTCCTCTAGTTCCCCTTCCTCTAGCATCTCTTCCTCATGCTCCTCTTCTTCTAGCTCCTCTTCCTCTAGCTCCTCTTCCTCTAGCTCTTCATCCTCTAGCTCCTCTTCCTCTTGCTTCTCTTCCATCTTTCCTCCTTCACTTGTTTCATCATTTATTGTCTTCAATTGTTTACTATGCTGCTTTCTTGTGCTCCCTCCCTCTTCCTTCTTTCCTTCTTCACTACCCGTAACTTTTCCCTCAAATGATTTTTTTTCCTTTCTCTTTCTCGCATTGATTACAGTAGCAAAGTCTATGGCATTGTGCTGGGGAAAGTCATCACCCAGTAATATATTCCACTTGGTAATTCTGTCGGCCTTCTCGTTTTCTGGTTTCCCCTGGTCTAGACCCTCTAAGGTGACCTGTGTATCTCTCCTCACTCGCTCTATCACACCGGCCATGTGTTCAGCTGAAACGTGTGTGTCTCCTTCATCCTCCTCTCCTTCTCCATTGTAGACGAAGGTTGGACCTGATGACTTAATGTCCAAACTCCCGCCTGTGTCGTGTTCCTTGAGATTTGCCAAGATGAAGTCATCCTCGATGTGTTTGATGACGATGTGACATTTTTGACCGACAGTGTAAAGGAATGATCTACCACACATGTCATTGGTGTGTCTCAGGGCAGGTAGATAAGCTATTTGACCGCAACAATGTGTGATCAGCTTCACCATTATGAAACTTTTATGGGACATGAGAACTTCACACCTGGCTTTCATTCCGACTTTTGTGACGGGTTTGGCCTTCCGGGCGCCGAGCGTTTTGACGAGATGTGGCATTATGGTCAGCTCCAGGCACTTCTCTACAAAGTTGACATAGAGAACAGCAGCAGATAATTTCTGTCCTTTTTTCACATTGGTTTTTGTTAAACAATGTGAAGATGAGATGACCCCGGGCAGTCCAGTGTCCTTCACGGTGACCCACAGACCATCTTGTGTTATTGCTTTGACCGTCACCATCACCACGCTGCCTGGTACGACCTCTGCCAAGCGGCTGGCCTGCCCATTAAGCCTCAACATGGCCCTCTGTATGTCCTTCTGTCTCCTCAAGTAATCACACAGCAGCTGGAGGCTAGACTGGGTGACGTCCTGCATGTTGTCTTTCAAAGAGGAGGACAGCTTTGGGCGGTTCTGCGTGTCTCTTTCTTTAAAGGATGAGAATAAACACTGACCTATATGTACTTCTGGTGGTGGGGAGTAAAGGTACCACTTTCTAGAGTCTCCAAAGTTGCTGATGTGGATTAAACCAACAAAACCATTTTCATCACCCACAGGAACAGACACCAGCAAGCCATAACTCTGTATATTCACCACAATGCCCGGATAACTCTCGTGTACTGTCAACTCGTTCTTGCCCTGCAGTGCCTTGTCTCTGCCCTCAATCCAGTTCAGAATGGAGCTTTTCAGAGTCAGAGTTATGGCATTGGGTTTCCTCTGGATTACAACCGCGCCATTAATCTCGTCGCCGACCTTAATGACTTCCTTCAAGATGCTACTGTGTATGTTGTGGTCACTGAGATGGTGTATGGGAATCTTAGCTGATATATCGATGTCCTTGATGTTCACATGAATGCTCTCTTCCTCTAAACTTTCAACAACACAGTCAACTCTGTCTCTTAGATTCACCATACTCAATTTCTCAGCACTAATATTGTTTTTCAAGGCTCCCTCATCCTCATCGTCAAACAGAAGACTCAATGTCATGTTTTTCTTCTCAGGGTAAACCTCTATGACTTTGCATGTGACTACTTGTCCGACTGTGAATAACTCATCCAGGTCCTGGTGACGATCATAGGTGGCTTTGGATTTGGGAACGAACCCCTTGGTGTCACCATAAAATGCTACAAGCAGACCGACTTTTAAAATCTTCACGATGTAGCCTTTAGTCATGACGCCCAGGATGCTCTCTGAATACTCCTTCACGATAGGTTCCCGCGATTGCACCAGCTGCTTCTTGCAGGTGAGTAGGATGTGCTTCCTCTCTGGGATGACATGAAGCACCCTAGTCTTGACCACCTGCCCCACTCGGTACTTCTTCTCAGGATGCTTCATGATGATGTTGGTGAGGTGAAGCATTGGCACCAGACCTCGAACGACCTTGCTGATGGCGACGTCTGCACCGTGTTCATTGTAGGAATTGATGGTGGCTTTCAATATTTTTCCCACCTCAACACTTTGGTATCCCATGATCTGTAGAAGAGGGACAATAATACAGTCTGTATTATAAGGCAGTTATCTTTGGCATCTTTATTCTATTGTAAATTTAGAGCCACGTATCCCCTACTATGCGGGGTGGTGGGAACCCCACTCTCTAAAAATTACCCCACTAAAGGTTCACATAGCCTCAGAACTGAACCTTTTGCCTGTTGGGGGTCCTGCAATGACACTAGATCCTCCTCACTCATTATAAAAAACGAATTGGGTATTAATGATGATGATGAAATCTAGAGCAACTTATTCCTCCAATCTATTCCAAGCAACAGACCACCATTGTTTTTGTTAATTTGGTTCTGTTTCCTGGCACACTTTGGAGGAATCAAAGTGCTCCAATGTACTGAACGTGTATTACCCTCCTTAAGTGACCTGTAATTATAAATGAATTTTCAAATGGAGGACCACTGTCAATTAAGGGACTTTTCCAAAATACAGACATAAACTGTGCCACAAGTAATCACTTACAGTAATACCTTGATTTGGGTGTGTATTGCACTGCTTGTAATGAATCTGTGTACAGAAAACCCTCTTTGTACATTACACATCCATAAATTCAGTGGATAATAAGGGTTTACTGTACACATATTCATTACCAACAGTGCAATACACATCCATATTAACAGTGGAAAACAAGGCATTACTGAAGTATATAATTCATTACAAATAGTACAATACACATCCATATCAACAGCGGAAAACAAGGCATTACTATATTCAAATGATACAACGTAAACACTGTCTAGTACTAGAGCATTATGTATTTACCTCCTGGTCAACGGCAGATCGCTGGAGTGACCCAATGAACATCTGATCCATATAGGAATACTTCACCAGGCGGCAATCCCTCTTAGAGCCCACAGGGTAATCGCGCCTCACGTTGCTCGGCGACTTGTTCTTGTTGGTGAGGAACTTGCTGGCACAGTAACAACGGCAGTTCTCACCCAGCTTCAGGAATATGCCGGACTGCTGGGACTTGTAGATCAATGCATCCTTTACTGTGTCTCCAATTTTAAACCCTTCTGGGAGCTCGCTCTTCGTTCTAAAGGGGAAAATAAATACAGTAAATATGTATATAGGGAGCATACTTTTAGTTCTAGAGGACAAAAATTATATAGTAGGCAGCTACTTTCAGTCCTAAAGGGGGAAAATATATACAGGGAGCTAACTCTCAATTCTATAGGAGAAAAACATTTTTTAGGGAGTTTTAATTTTAGTTCTATCATGGAAAATATATATTTTGTAGGGAGCTCACTTTCAATTCTTTAGGGGCAAAATATATATATATATATGTACTGAGCTACTTTCAGTCCTAAGGGGGAAAATATATACATAGGGCGCTCACTTTCAGTTCTAGAGCAGAAATAAAATATAGGGAGAAATTATAAACATTGTAATCTATATATACTCGTAGATAACCGACAAAATAAAAATATTGTAATCTATTATATCATATGGTACAGCTCTGACGTTTCATTCAAAACATCTCCATCTCTCCTTTCTTGTTGTAGCACCCTCCTTGCTTGATCAAACCTTCTCTCTACCTCCACCTACATTCCTCTCCCTCCTATACCCCTCTATCTCATTTATACACCATACACCCTTTATATTAAGGGGGTGATACACTTTTGGTACATTAGAGTGCCTTGATTCTTCCAAATTATGTCAGGAAAAAGGATTAAAGTAACAAAAATAATGGTGCCCTGTTGCCTGGAATAGTTTGGAGGAGTCAGTTACTCCAAATTTCGTATATAATTATGGAACTAAATACATATAGTGTACAGTACTGTATATAATAATAGGTCACTAACCTTACTGACCATACAGCCTGCTGTAGTGTCAAATGAACTACCTTAGTGAATATAAATAGCATAATGTATATAATAATGGGACTACTGTAAATATAAACTGAGTCTAATAATAAATAACTAACCTGTCCAAACTACTGTAATAATAAGTAACTAACCTGCCTGAACACACAGTCTCTTGTAGTGTCAAGTGAACCACCTTAGTAAGTGGCATGATATATAGAACTCTGGCCAACACCTTCTGATTCACTTGGTACTTCTGGAGTTTGTCAGTGGGTTTGGTGAGGTGTTGATGATTTACCACACCGTCTATACCACCCAGTAGTACATTCAATACACTCGCATGAATCTGTACAAGTTAAACATTAATTAGGGATATACAGAAGGCAGGCCCTCAATATACGATCATTAAATTTAGCACTATCCTTGTAACAAAGACTCAGTAAAACACAATAAATCATATAGTTTGTATGGTAATGAATAACAGGAGCCTGGAAAAACATTTGGTGGTCTTCAATGAGTGACTGAGTGTACAATGAAGTGGTGGATACAATTACTTATTCAATGCATATCAAGGGTCTACAGTAGTATACTTTTGAAATGCAAGAACATCCATGGTGTTGATGATGGAGTGGTACCAGTACGATGACTCAATAGCAACGTACTGGTACCACATCATTGTCAACACCACATATTCTCGCATTGCTCAACCATTGATTAAAAAGATTGGATACTTTTTGATTAATCTGTATGAGTCAAATATTAACTAATTAATGGGATAGTATACTTTTGGTACACTACAGCACTTTTATCATTCCTCCAAAGTATGCTAAGAAACAGGACATTAGTAGATTAAGGGGGAAGTACAGTGTTGGTAAATCTGGAGCAAATGATTCCTCCAAACTATTCCAAGCAACAAAAGGCCACTATTAATTTTGTTATTCTAGTCCTGTTTCCTGCCATACTTTGGAGGGCTCAATGCACTCTCATGTACCAAAAGTACAGTAATGCCTCGTCTTGCACTGGTGGTGTTTTGGGTGTGTATTGAACTGTTTGTAATGAGTGAGTGTACAGTAAACCCTCTTTGTACGTTACACACCCATAAACTCAGTGGATAATGAGGGTTTAATGTATACGGATTCATTACAAACAGTACAATACACACCCATAACAACAGTAGAAAAAAAGGCATTACTTCATACGAAACTGTATGTGCTGTTTAATGACTGAACACACACATACATATACATACAAACAGTACCTTAGAGACAGTGGTGTTGATAGCTGTCCCAGGGAGCAGTAGTTTAAGGTTGGCGGTATCTGCAACCTCCAGCTTGACCTGACGGACGGTGGTGACGTCGGCCGTCAACTGCAGGGAAATGGATTCACCGTCTTCCTCTTTATTTCCCAGAATTTTGGTGATCTTACAACGAGCCACACTGCCCACGCCGACGATGCCTGCGGTGGTTTAAATGTGATAAGTGCCTCGGTTTACACTGTTGGTGTTATGGGTGTATATTGTACTGCTGTAAACAGTACACCATCTTTGTACTCTCTCTCTCTATCTCTCTCCAACTCACCTGATCCTTCGATGTTTGTTTTCTTGACAAATGCTGCCATGATGTTTGGAATACCAGTGTCCATAACAAAGCCTGTCTCCTCCACACTGACCACAGCACACACAATGACTTGACCAATCTCCAGTAGTGTGGAGCTCAGACCAAGGTTTACCTCCTGTGGCATTAATGTGAGATTCACTGAAAAGATAATATGACAATATTATAACATTAGCACCATTAAGGAGATAGTAGTATAATAATAATGCCTTGTTTTCCACTGTTGTTATGGGTAATGAATCTGTGTACAGTAAACCCTCTTTGTACATTACATTCTCATAAACCCAGTGGTGGATAATGTTAGTTTACTGTACAGATTCATCAAAAACAGAGCAATACATACCCATAACAGTGATAAACAGGGGATTACTATATTGTGTAAATATGGGAGAATAGAAGGGGCAATTAGAGAGAGAAAGAGAGCAGTGCAGGGTAGACAGGTCATAAGCTCTCGAGGGAGAATCTTGATGGGTAGAAGTGTGAGCATAAAACACACACAATAGCAGTTCACCATAAAGTCAGGTAGTGAGGTATAGGGGTGTTGCCTCTACACTGAAAAGTCCATCATTCATTAGTCAGTCAGCTTCACCAGTAGACACTGGCAAATTCTGGGAAGGGACTACTTCACCATCCATGTCAATGACATCTGCTACCACCTCCACTTCAAATCCCATCTAGTGTACTCCATCACTCCCACACTAATAGATATAAAAAACAACTCCTATACCACCATTGTAAAAATAATCAACAGTACCTAAAGTGTGTGATTTACTGGGTTTTTTTAATAAATTAGTATGTATGTCAACTTTTTAATACATAAATTTGTAATAGTTTCAGCCGCTGGTTGCAATACTGTTTAAAAATAATAATAATAAACTGTTTGCTATTATTACGTACACACACATGCACACACACACACAGCATCTTACCTTTTATCATGCCATTATTTTTCTCCACAGATACAACCTTAGTCACCAAATACTGTCCAGGTTGGTAGAGTTCCTCAAGTGTGTGTACTTCTTCCTCCATCTCATCCTCACTTCCCTCTTGTACCTGTTGGTGACATACATACACGTAATGTCACTATTGTATATCAATTGTAAATAGATTGAGGATGGTATTATTAAACTACTACTTCGAATAAAAGGCCTTTCATCAGTCAATTTGTATCATGGTATGAACTGAATGAAGTAGACAGCTTATTATATTTGTTAAATAGAGTTTTGAATGGAGAGTAAACCCTCACTATCCACTGGGTTTATGGGTGTGTAATGTACAAAGAGAGTTTACTGCACAAAGATTCATTTTCCAAACAGCGCACTACACACCCATTATACCAGTGCAAAACAAGGCATTATTGTACACTGAACCAACCAAAAACCAGCCAACCACTCACCTTGGTCAAGAGGCGAGTGTATGCCTTTGATATCCTAGCCAAGCTGACGAATCCCATGAGTTGGTGTGGCAAATTTACTGTGATTACATAATTGTGAACTTTCTGCACACATCCCAGGATGACCTGACCAGGAGTTATTGTCTGAAAGAAAGATAATGCATTGTACAGTATGAAATTAATAAATTTAGCACTAGGCTCAGTAAATCACTTAATCTGTATGGTAATCAATAACAGATGCCTGGAAAAACACTTGGTGGTCTTCAAATGAGGGACTGAGTATAAAATGAAGTGGTGGATAATGAATAACAGAAGCCTGGGAAAACATTTGGTGGTCTTCATTGAGAGACTGAGTGTAAAATGAAGTGGTGGATACAAGTATTCATACACTGTATATCAGGGGTCTACAGTAAACTTACCTGGTATGACAAAGGAAGTAAATCAAAGTCGCTCAAGTTTTTCGACTTTGCCTTTTTGTACAGGGAAACATCTTCATCTTCATAATCCCTTTTTCTCTTCTTAATTTTCTTCTTATCAGTTGATATTCTGACCTGGAAATGTTGATCTCTAATTAGTAATACCTGGAAAATACAGCAATGCCTTGTTCTGCACTGTTGTCATGGGTGTGTATTGCACTGTTTGTAATGAATATGTGTACAGTAAACCCCATAAGCCCAGTGGATAATGAGGGCTTACTGTACACGGATTCATAAATAACGGTATTATACACCCCCATAATAACAGTGCAAAACCAAAGATAAATATATATATATATAGTTTTATTTAGTATTTGCAGCTAAAGTGATGAACAAGAAAAAATGATGGACAAACACAAATATACGATTATGGTATTCTACTTACAGAAAAAATGTCTCGTTCTCTTGCTTTAGCCTTTACTGTAGCCATCTCTTCTCCTGGAAAATAAGTATATAAGGTATATAAGGTATATAAGGTATACTTCGGGGAGGCGGTGGCAGAGTGGATAGAGAGACGGATTGCAAATGTTAAGGACCCGGGTTCGAATCCACGAGAAAACGTCTGGGATTTTTCTGAGGTGAACTGGGTCCAGCTGTTCGTCAATTATCCTGGCTACGCCGACACGTCAAGAAAATACCCCCTACATCGTCGTCAACTCACAACATAGAAGATGCCAGACCATATTCCAAGATGCTGTGAGTGACAGTGTAGCTGCTCTCCCCTGATAGTGACGTGTATAAACAAGGTGTCTACATCTAGTGGGACAGAAGAGAAGCTACGGTACCAACATCACCACGAAGCTCCACTGTCTCATCTGGTGCGACACCCAATAATCTCGGGGCCTCGCAAGAGTCACGGGCTACTGACAGCCTACAGTCCCGAGGTTGAGGTATAGGGAAAAAAAAAAAAAAAAAAAAAAAAATACACTCAGTACTCAAGGTATATATAACTATAACAGTATTATTTACATGTTTTACCCCCCACCATCCAGCCTCTTAAGGGTCAAAATGCATTGCTGCCCTTATATTACAATAGATAAAAACAGGGAATGATGAATTGACAAAATTTAAGTGGGAAAATGGTGATTTCCATTTCTATGGCTCAAAATCAAAACATCCAAGTCACAGCAAAATCAACTACAAAATTTGGTGTAACTTTCCTATTGGAAATTATACAATCCCAGTTAACCAATATAATTTTCTGATGTATTTTCTCCAGTTTTGAACGATTTTGAAACTCATTCCATTAGGAATTGCATTCTCCCCAAGATTGTTGGATAGGTGGATAGACCATAATGGGTATGAGAAATGAAATTCTGTTGTGGCAACTTGTAACGTTAAATATTTACATTACAAATGCTTGATGGACTAATTATATTATCAACCAATACCAACACGAAAATAATCACATAGTGATAATCTGAATGAAATCCATGCATGTAAGCATACACGAATGAGAAGACAGGACGAAAATATCTCAGAAGAGCTCCACCAACCAATACATCAACAAGTATAAAGTCTCTCAATGGACCGTCATCTGAGCCAGCCTACCATACCATATAGTGTCCCAAACACCTTCAACAACCTCCCAAGATACACAAGGAATATCACCTGCTGTTCTGGAGACAAATTTAAATCCCAGCTGGACAAGTACCCGTGTACAGTCTCAGAGGAGCCACCAATACCGAGATGCACTTCACTCTACACACACAAAACAGACCAAGTAAACCTGCTGGCACTGGCACCATAGTCAGCGGTACAACACTACACTAGTGCTGCGACGAATTAACCTCTAATCAATATCAAATAATTTTAAAATAACAAGGACTCGATAACAAAAGTTTGGCCAAATGTAACTTCATCGAAAGTTAATAAGATTATTACACAGCAATTTCTATCAAACATTACCTGTATAAATCCAGTGGTGAATAATGTGTCAGATCACACCATGCAGATTGGCAGTCTGGTACCTAATTAGTTTGAAACTTCCGAAATAAAACCATCTACTCGTCAACTAAATTGGCGCACATGGGAAGTCGAGTTCAGCATGGTCAGTCAACAACTAAAAACATCCAATAATGTACTATCTTGACAAATATTTCAAAATAAAATTATTATGTATTACATGAATTTCAATTGCATTGCTTGTCATTATATGGATCATATAAGTAGAAATCTGTTCTTTTTATGAAATTGCTAATTTCTTTTCTTTGTATTGAAAACTATTATAAATATTATTGCTGTCCCGATTGTAAGTTTCGTCTTCTCTTGATCGACTGATTAGAAAAATATAAATTTGCAACGGCACTTCCCTTTTCCAACTTCAGGTTTTTCCTTTTTTAAATACAATTCTTATCTGAGTTAGATAGGCTCCCTAGGAGGTCATATATATATAGCCAAAATTCTCCTGGACGAATTAAGCTGACTTCTCATAACAAGATATTGGAATTTTAAAAAGGGGGGGGGGGGTGGAGCAATCCACTGGAAGCTATCACTAACACTTATATATATTATTAAACAATCTTCAAGAAAAAAGGAAATGCTAATGACCCAGAAAATTATTACAGAGGTATAACTCACAAATACGTTGCCCTAGTAAATTACTTTCTGTTATACCAGCAGACACTCTACCCAATATAAACTGGAACAACATTTACACACCATTATCAACATACAGTACAGTAATCCCTTGGTTTGTACTGTAGTTATGGGTGTGTATTAGGTATTTATTGAAAGAATTGCCGTTTTGTAGCAGTGTTGCCAGATCCGGCTAGGTCCCAGTACTTTGCCCTGGTCATTTTCTGTACTTTACCACGGTTATTTCCTGGTAGTTTGCCCAGGTTAGGTCCCGGTAGTCTGCCCAGGTTAGGTCATGGTAGTCTGATGTGGTTTAGGTTAGGTTAGGTCAGGTCAGGTAAGGTCAGGCTAATTTCAAAATGCCCCATTTGAATATACCCTATCTTGGAAATGGGACATTTGCGGAGAAAATGCCATAGAAGAAAATAGTCTTAGAATGGTCTAAATAAGTGGGTAATGAAGGTAGAAAAACCGTACCCAATAACGGTAATTCATTCAATATTTACCGTGTATTATATAGTTTGCTATGAATCTGTGTACAGTAATCCCTCTTTGTACATTACACATCCATAAACCCAGTGGATAATGAGGGTTTAGCCTACTGTTCACAGATTCATAGAAAAGCATATACAGTAATAGACACCCATAACTCCAGTGGAAAAACAAGATATTACTGTATAGCTTTTTATGACAATGTAAAATTTTGCGCAGAACTTCATATACAGTGGATACAGTGACGGCCTACGAATGGCACTGGCCCAGGTTTGAGTCCACGAGAAACATCTGGGGGTTTTCAGAGGTGATCTGATGAGTTCAGCTGTTCGTCAAGTATCCTGGCTATGCCGACACATCAAGAAAATACCTCCTACATCGTCGTCAACTCACAACATAAAAGATGCCCGACCATATTCCAAGATGCTGTGAGTGACGGTGTAGCTGCCCTCTCCTGATAGTGACGTGTATAAATAAGGTGTCGTCATCTAGAGGGACAGAAGAGAAGCTACAGTACCAACATCACCACGAAGCTCCACTGTCTCATCTAGTGCGACTGACAGCCTACAGTCCCGAGGTTGAGGTATAAAAAAAATATATATATATGAATCAATTTCAGATTACAGCTAACATCTTATATAATGTGGATGTTAGGCATGGAGAGAATAATAATTAACCTGTTTCCATTGCTTACCAAGTCATACTTAGTGGTGGCATAAGAAGAGGTCTTGTTGTTATGTCTATTGCCTATGCCAGCCGTGCTAATTCTGTTTCACACCAATCTGCTTATTGCACAGTTGCCTCCACTAGTAACAAGAACAGCATCCGGTGGGTTTGGGAAATGTGGCACCACTGTGTTTGTATACTCGTAGTAATAGTAAAGGAATGGACAAACTCACCCATGTTGTTGAAGTTCCTCAAGCTGTCTGGCCGAGCAGCCCCGAGCTCCAGAGGAAGGTCATGGCCTGAACCGAGCTTTCCCACAGTGCCCTCAGAGAGTGTATGTTGTGTTGTTGGTGAGTGTGGTTGTGTACATTGCAGTCTTCCATAATGTGTTTAATAGAATGGGGTGCTGTGTTGCATCCCATCAGGATGCTATATAAATAAACACAGTGATGCCACATTTACTCATAGTACAGTAATAATAAAGTAATGGACAAAACTCACTCCTCAACAACAACAACAACTCACCCCTGTTATAGTATCTACCATAAGGAGTGATGTAAACAAACATAGTGCCTGGTGGTTTCCTGCAGTTCTTCAGTGTTTGCCAGCCCAATTAAGTCTCGGCATTTCCCTTCATAGTTCACACGTACAATCACCGGTACTGTCTGGCTTTGTGGCCCTGTACTGAACCCTCTCCAACTGGTCTATGTCCGTGGCAAGGTACAGTCGGCAGCATAAGTTCGCCACAATCCCCAGGTGTGTGGTATGAGCTTAGTGGTGTTGTATCATTATTCTATTTGGATGTGACAATCATATTTCTTTGAGCTACTTCTCTGAGTATACTTATGGTACATTAAAGTGTCTTGATTCCTCCAAAGTACAGTATGTCAGAAAACAGGTCCAGATTAAAAAGAATAATGGTGTCTTGTTGCTTGAAAAAGTATGGAGGAATCAGTTGCTCTAGGTTTGTACTTCCCCTTTAACAGAGAAACACAATAACAATAGTTAAATAGATAACATTTATTATCAGCAATACTGATAACCTTAAATACAATAAAACCTCCACGAGTAAGTTTGTAATATGTACACGTAACTATCTCTTGTATAAATTAAGTTATTTAATATTCACACCTATACATTTAAGAATATATAAAACTACTACTTACTGTACTGTACATTGCTTACACCTCTTTTACATGGTGCAGGTGATGCCTGCATCCACGTTTAAGTGTACATGAACCTCCCTCGGCTTTTCCTTTCATGGGTGTGAAATGTACCAAGAGGGTTTACTGAACATAGATTCATTACAAATGGTGCAGTACAAATCCATAACACCAGTGGAAAACAAGGCATTACTGTAATATTATTATATGATATACAAAATATCGGTAAAGCATGTGTTGTTGTTTTCATAGAAGTGAAACATTACTCTTGCTTCTCACTTTCCTTTTCTCATAGCTGTGCTGGATGTCTACTGAAATAAATGCATTAAATACACCTTAGATCCCATGTATTTACTACAATAGGATATATATATGTACTGTACTGTACAGTGATACCTTGCTTTCCATTGGTGTTATGAGGTGTGTATTGCAGTTTGTAATGAATCTCTCTATTGTACAGTAAACCATCTTTGTACATTACACACCCATAAACCCAGTGCATAATGAAGGTTTACTGTACTGTACACAGATTCATTAAAAACGGTATAATACACAGCCATAAACTCAGTGGTGGCTAATGAATTTATTGTACACTGTACAGTACAAGATTTCATAAATAATGGTATAATACACACTCATAACAACAGAGGATAATGAAGGTTTACTGTACAGTACATGGATTCATAGACAATAGTATAATACACACCCATACCAACAGTGGAAGACAAGGGATTACTGTAAAATATATAAACCACCCACCTTAATCTCCCTCAGTTCCTGCTGTGTTGTGGACAGTAGTTTGTTGGCTTCACGAAGTTTGGTGTCCAGTTCCTCTGTGGCGAACATCAGATCACTGACTTGACTCTGCAGAGTGTCTATTACATTCTGTTCCATTTCCTCCTTCTTCCTCTCCTTCTCCTTTTGACGTGACACCTCGAAGGCCAGGATTGCAGCAGCTATGCTAAATATTATTCCTTCTCCTGAAGTAATAATGGGAATGGATGTGTACAGTACTTACAGTTATGCCTTATTTTCCACTGTTGTTGTTATAGGTGTGTATTATACTGTTATCTATGAATCCATGTAAAATAAACCCTCATTATCCACCACTGGAATTATGGGTGTGTATTGTACAAAGAAGGTTTACTGTATACAAATTCAATACAAACAGTGCAATACCACGAGTGGAAAACAAAGCAATACTGTATTACTATATCTATCACCACCATCACCACTCACCGAATTAATTTGTTCCCAACTCTAGTATTTATTATTATTATTATTATTATTATTATTATCATTATTATTATCATTATTAGCTTTGGAATTCACTATTATTATTATCATTATTATCACTAAGCCTTGGAATTCACTATTATTATTTTTATTATTATTTTTATTATTATTATTATTATTATTATTATTATTACTATTATTATTATTATTACTCACCTAATAAATTTGCTCCAAGCTCTATTGCAGCCTTTTCATTAAGCTTAGGTATGGTTCTGGTCTTACTTGATCGTCTACTGTTCATCACATACATTTTCATCCTCACTTCACACCAATGGTAAACTGGAAAATAAGTCACTTGTGTTATAGTAATGGATGGTTTTTGAACTGTTGTTATGGGTGTGTATTATGTTAGAGCCTTATTATACAATGAATAAATAGTTGTATCCACCAATTCAGTTTACACTCAGCCCCTCACTAAAGACCACCCAATGTTTTCCCAGGCTTCAGTTATTCATTATAATATAGACTTAGTGATAAATTGAGCCTGTGTTAAAAGGATTGTGCTAAATTTATGCATCATATATTGAGAACCTACTGTATACTGTTTTCTATGAATTGGTGTACAGTAAACCCTCATAATCCACCACTGGGTTTATGGGTGTGTAATGTACAGTTGGGGAACAAAGTATCTGGACACAGTTGGCGGCTTCTGGTAACAATGTCAGTGATAAAATACGTTAGTAATAGACAAAATGTATTCATTATTCCCATAACGATAACTGATATTGGGTGACGTCGACCAACCACAGACAGTGAAATAAAAGTTATCCTTCAATTCATAAATGGTTTCTCTCTCATTGATGTGTTTACTTTTAGGGATGTTGCCAGAAGCCGCCAACAGTGTACACATACATTATTCCCCAACTGTACATCAAAGAGGGTTTATTTACTGTACACATATCATTACAAACAGTGCAATATCCACCCATAACACCAACAGTAGAAAGAAAACAAGGCATTATCATATTTTAATAGGTTTATTGAGGAATGTTCTATGACAAGCGGTCCACAGGGAAGAAAAGACGTGGGTGAATCTGGACCTGCAGCCGTGCAATAGAAAAACAAGCCATGAAAATTAATTGATTGATTGGCTGATAATATGCACCACAACAACAGTGAGGTCATATGGCACCCGAGGAAGAAGGTGATTGAGTGGTGGGACAGTAAGCTCCAAAAGAAAAAGAGATGAAAAACAAGAGACAGTTGCAGAAGTGAAAGCCCCTTTTAGTCGCCTTCAAGCTATGAAAAGATACACGATACTCAATCACACTGTATCCTAAAACAGCTTCTTTACTCCCAGGACATCATGAGCTTCATAATTTTTCCAGCGTGCGAGTACAGTTGCCTCCACTAGTAACGAACACAGCGTCCATCCAGTGGGCTTGGTGAAATGTGGCACCACTCACTATGTTTGTTAGTAAAAGTAAATTAAAGGACAGTTTTGGCAATTTCTGTCCATTTATTTACTATTACTGTACTATATGTAAACAAAAACAGTGGTGCCACATTTACTCACAGTAATGGTAAATGAATGGACAGAACTCATTCCTGATATAGTATCCACCATAAGGACACTAAGTAAACGATCACAGTGATGCCACATTTCACCAAAACCCACTGGATGGATGCTGTGCTCATTAATAGTGGAGACAACTGTACCTGTTAAAGACCATTACATACATTTTGCGGGTGGGAGGCAGAATTTTTCTCTAAAGAAGACGCTGCTAACAGCTCTGCGCTTTATAGAGGAAGATAATGGACGCGCCACTTGCTTCACAAAGAGGAAAGCAAGTTTGGCCAGAGGGAAAACAGGAGCCATGTTATTCTTTGTATGTACCAGTACTTCTCAAGGCAGGCTAGTTAACACCTGAAAAAGGGAACAAAGCATTACAATATAATTATAACACAATAGATTCTGGGATTATTGGTACAGTAATGCCATGTATTCCACTGTTGTTGTTATGGATGTGTATTGCACTGTTTGTAATGAATCAATGTATAATATACTCTCATTATCCACTGGGTATATGGGTGTGAAATGTACAAAGAGGTTTACTGTACACAGATTCATTACAAGTGGTATAATACATACCCATAACACCTGTGGAAAATAAGGCATTACTGTATTGCCATAGACAAATACAATTTTATTTATAAGAGCAAGTTACTGTATGACTATAAAAGCTATGTACAGTACAATAACATTATTCTGAACACTGATAGCTCCTATTACCCAAATTTACATACTGTTGTTGCCTAAAGGGGTAATACTCTTATGGTACAGTTGGCGGCAGAAGTCCTGTCGCATCACCTGCTTCACCGAGACGCACAGTGTTCATGGACTCGAGAAATATGCATGTTTTCTACACCTAATAATCTCGAGTCTATGAACATTGCATGCCTCGGTGAAGCAAGCGAGGCGACAGGACTTTTGCCGCCGACTGTACATTAGAGTACTGTGATTCCTCCAAAGTATGCCAGAAAACATTCCCAGATTAACAAGCATCATGGCAGTCTGTTGTTGCTTGGTGAAGTTTTTTTGAGGAATCAGTTGCTCCAGATTCACCAACACTGTACTAACACCTCAAGTGAAGAAGCGTACCGTAAGTTAAATAATTGAGCTTACCATTGGATAAAGAAGTTTAGGGATGTATCAATTGTTATTCTAGCTGGTGCTGCTGCTTTATTCATTCTATATTAGTGGGTTTGGTTTGATTGACACATTTCTTCATTTGGCTGATAAAATTAATGTACAGTCGGCAAAAAAAGTACTGGAATCTCCCTCTATTGATGATTATATTAAATTTCAATGTAAGGGTGGTTCCAATACTTATTTTGCCGACTGTATAGCCGGTGGCAAGTGTCCTGTCACCAAATCAGCCAAGTCGTAAAGTAAGTATGGAAATAAAAGTTTCACAGGCTCAATGAACTAAAAGAATCAGAGAAGGCTAATAATTTACCCCCTGGATATTGTAATTGTATATGGTGAATGTGTTTGTTTCATGATTATTAAGGGGGTGCGAGAATAGGGGGGGTTTAGGGGGTGCGGGAGTAGGGGGACAGGCTAGGGGGGTGCAGGAATAGGGGACAGGCTTTCTACTCACCGCAAGCCTGTCCCCCTATTCCCGCACCCCCCAAGCCTTTCCCCTACTCCCACACCCCCCTAACCTTTATGCTTTGTTATCCTTCAAAAAGTGCTGAGTGAGGAGACATGACTTTTGCCGCCGACTGTACAGTAATGCCTTGATTTGTACCGTGATATGGGTGTGTATTGTACAGTTTGTAATGAATGTGTGTACAGTAAACACTTATTATCCACTACCACTGGGTGTATGGGTGTGTAATGTACAGAGGGTTTACTGTTAACACATTCATTACAAACAGTACAATACATACCCATAACAACACTACAAAACTAGGAATTACTGTACCCAGTAAAGAACTGCTACTACTTTATTTTAAATTCAATTATATATATCACTGAAATTAAATACTCACATTAGGCTGAAGGCATCATTATGTACGCTCAGAAAAAGTTATTATTCTTTTCGCGATTTCTAGCTGCATTTGCAAGTGGTCTTGAAACTTGTTATATCACCAGAGAGCTTAATTTAGCAATGGGTGAGAGAGGCAGATAAACGAACGGATGTCAGAGATGTTGTTGTTGTTCACATTTGTTGACATATTGTTGTTTGTCTTTACAACGGCGCCTCCCGAATATTCTGAGTTTTATCTTTCAAGGGGAGAATCTTTTTTTTTTTTTTTTTACGCTATTAATTCCTCCATACTGTCTATCCTAGGTAACAAAGTGTTACATATAGGGGACTGTTTCGTGATATAGTTTGCAGGATACAGTAGCCCTCCAATTTACTAAAAGAGGTGTCCCCTGAATGAATTAATTACCTCCTTTAACTTGTGGGGGTTTAGGGGGGTGCGGGAGTAGGGGACAGGCTTGGGGGGTTTTGAGGTGTGCGGGAGTTGGGGAACAGGCTTGGGGGGGTTAGGGGGGTGCGGGAATAGGGGACAGGCTTTCTACCCACCCCAAGCCTGTCCCCCTATTCCCGCACCCCCTTAATCACGAGTTTCATTTATTCATCGGGTCACAACCATAATACGACTATAAACCCCCCACTGTGGAGCTGCAGGAGTGGTGTTATGGTTGTGTAAATGATGGGTAGGCCTACAGCTCAGGCAGGATGTCTCTAAAGGGAACTTTAATCACTGCACTTTTCCACTAAGAGCTAATAAGATCACCGAAGCTCCAACAAGACATTGAAGAGATAACATGTGTGGAGGGAAGTGAACTGATTTTTGGTCATAGAAAGGATGTGAGGAGGATATTGAAAATGTTTTTATGTGTAGTGAAGATGTGAGGAAGATGATTGATGTGTAGTGAAGATGTGAGGAAGATGTTTGATGTGTAGTTCTGAGGAAGAAGTTTACATAGGCCTACATACAACTCTAGTTTATTAAATTATAAAAGAAATTATCATGGCGATTCATTATTCCACATTAACTACAGCTAGCACACTGCCTGTCCCACCTACACCATGCTTTGTGAACCAAGTTGTGGCTAACCAACCATGCCAGCTGGAGTATATGAGAGAGTGAGTCTTTAAGTGAGGGATACAACATTGACCTCCTCCAGTATAAATGAACCCTACTTCATCCAGCCTCCCATCTAGTGAGGAGGGGGTCGGTCCATTACCCATCAAGGATGAATTAGCTCGGCACGATGACTTTTTTAAGATGAATGAAGATGACATAAACCTTCACGACGAATACTCCAATTTTTTACTCCAGAATAAAGTGCCTACAGTTGCCCGTGACTTGGTAAAGAGAGCCGTGCTGGGGGGTAAGATTATAGGGAGGGGAAGGTATGGTATTTGTCACTATCTGAGGGGTGAGCCGGGAAGAGCAGCTTGGTGTGTCAAACATTTCCACAGGCCAAGTAACACATATGCCAGCGCCTGGACTAACCTGATCAGTGAGGTGAAAAACATGCTCATTCTACGAGACATTATGACCAGGCAAGGCTCTGGGATACTGAAGAGGGGAACGATGGTGTTTGTTGGTGTTCGCTTGCATCCCTATCCCGTCCTGGTCACACACTACGCTGGCAATAACCTACAAGACCTGTTGCGTACCCAGAGACTTACCGGAGCCAGTGGGTTGTGTATATTCTCATAGGTTGTGGCTTATGCTCGATGTCTAATGTCCTTTGGCTACTCACACTTCGATCTTAAAATCAACAATGTCGTCGTTCAATTCAAGGGTACAATTCAGCAGAGACCCCAAATCACCATCATTGACTTCGGCCTCATGCGCAAAATAGGAGACGAAATCTTTTCCTCGGCAAAGAAGAGATTTTTCTACGCTCCGGAGTTGTAGGGTAAACTTCACAACGTAGTTAGCGTGACCCCAGCCACGGTGGTGTATCAGGTAGGTTATATTGGGGAACAGATTCTTAGTAACTTTTCCCCGCATGGTTTGTGTCCCTTCAGAGCTCGTTCCCTGGAGTTCCATCTCACTGAGCGTCTCTTGGAAACGATTCGTCTTTGTCTTAACCATAACCCGAGCTTACGACCACGCATTCAGGATGTATACGACATTATCAAACGTCTGTATTCGAGGGTGCGTGTTTCCAGCAGCTACAACCCAACAGAAACAGAGTCCAACTTCATGAGTAAAAAAAGTGAGATGAGGAAGAAGAGGAAGGTAAGGACAGCGGCCCAGAAGAAAAACATGAACATAGACAAGTTGCTAGAGAGACAACAACAACGAGCATTATACCATTATATTCACTACATCTCAATGGACAGTGAGTTTCCCCCGTTTCCTAGGGAGGGGGAAGACAGAGACGAGGAGAGGATATAGACTCAAAGAAGACAATGGGAGATGGAACACTACGGCTATACACTGTCAGCGTCGTCGTCAATATCTTACACATCATCGTCGCCATGTTTATTGCCCTTCACAACAGTTGCTGGTACCAAGAAAAGCGCTATCGTTTCACAGCACCCCAAAGCCCTGTTGTAGGTGACGGCAAGGACCTCTATGCAATGGGACTTTGATGCCACCTTTAATTCACTTTTTGATGGCGACAGTGAGGAGGAGGAAGTTGAGGAGGAGGAAGAGGAGGAACTAGAGAAGGAGTAGGAAGGGCTGGAAGAAGGTGGAGGGTCAAATGATAAAAAGGATGAAGGAGGAGAGGAAGAGGAGAAAGACGGAAATAAACAGTATGGTAATGTAACACCTGCTGAAAACACATCATCACATGCCAAGGAACAAAAACACACCAGAAAAGTCCCCATTGCTGAAGACTATGAATCTACACTGATTATGCCCGAAAGAACCTCAAGTGAAGAGATGATGGTGGATAGTGATAGTGCTGGGGGAAGGAGAGTAGACGATATGGACATAGAAAATGAAGAAAGCACATCTGGTAGCACCGATGAAAATATAGTAAACAAAGGAGGAGATTCTAATGACGTTGGTGGTGATAAAAATAACAGTAATGGTGATAGCATTGATTCAGACAATAATAATGAAACTGATAATGAAAATAGCAATGAAACTGGAACTCATGAAATTAGTAGGAGAAAAAATTAGGGATATGAAACCTGGAAGCAACAACTGGTACTGGAAGAAGATGGTGATGGTATTTTTGATGAGTCGCTCTCCACTTACGATGAAATACAAAGGAACTACCTGCGACACCAATCCCAGCCAAGGAAGGGCGAGGACGTGGCAGCCTGGGAGAAACGACTGAGGAGACAGAGAGTTAAGAAGGAGTTGGCGTGTCTCAAGATATACAAAGACTACTATCGCATATCCACCAGACTGAAGGAAGAAGATTTCGTGCGAGGTGAACTGACTGAATTTGACCGCAGACTGCTGTACGGTCCACGCAAGAGGAAAGTCGATGGTGTCCCGGTGGATCGCCTCGCAAAACCACGCCTTGTTGACATGGAGAACGATGATCACCACGAAGCCCAGGCCAGAATCGAGTTTCTGAAGCAGTTCCAGGATGAATTGGAGAGAGAGAAGCGTGTTTACCTTGTACCCCTACGGAGGAAGACGTAGAGGGCGTAGTGGGTGTAGGACCTTCGGAGTGTGACATCTAGGGAGCCACCTGTACCTTCCTACCTTCTGCAGTAGTAGTAGTAGTAGTAGTAGTAGAAGTAGTAGTAGTAGTAGAGTCAGAGTGCGAATAGATTGATGGCAGTACAAAGTCATCATTACCATAGTCTTCACAACACCTACACTTTTTCTAACAAACACAAACACACACATAATGCTCACGTTGGAAGAGGACCCCCAGTGAAGAGACTTAGGTTAGATTATGGGATGATAACACGTGAAGAGGAAGAATATCAGAGTGAATAGGAGGAGAAGGAGGAGGAGGAGGAAATAGAGGAGGAGGAGGAGGAAATAGAGGAGGAAGTGGAGGAAGGCGAGGAGCAACAACTGGATGACTAGGAGGAAGAAATGGAGGAGGAGGAGGAGAAAGAGGAAGAGGAGGAGAAAGAAGATACGTATGAGAAGGAGGAAGAGAAAGGGATGATGGTGGGGAAACTGGAAACACAACAACAGCAACAACAACAACAACAACAACAACAGGACAAACTGGCGACCACCGAAATGGATAAAGAAATCACAACAAAACAAATGCCTAAACAAATCACGAAACCACAAATCTCAAAACCACAAATTACAAAACCACAAATTACAAAACCACAGATGGGTAAACTTATCACACAGCTGGCCATAGATCACCTACGGTACATCCACGGTGGGGTTGAGTTTATGCTGGAGACGGACAACGATTACCACACGTATTGGAATGACATGGGCAAGAGGAGGAGGATACTGAGGACCTATAGCAGACTGAAACGATGCATGAGACTTAGGAGTGATTATTTCTTCAGGGTACGTGTGTGTAGGTTGAGGAGGATGTGGAGGGGAAGGGAAAGAAGGCAGTGGGCTCGGTAGAAGAGGATGTTGGAAAGGAGTGTCATTCAGCAGAGAGGGGGAAGGAAAGTGAATATCAGATGGAAACACAAACGAAAATATAATAGAGTGGTGATGAACAGGGTGAGAAATAATAAAAATTATAATAATAATAATAACAATAAATATAATAATAAGGGTTTTTGGAGTAAGGCGGTGAGGACTCTATATAAAAATAGAATGTGAAATAATTGGATGAAAGAGAGAGAACATAAAATAAATTGTTGAATGAATATCAAACTAAATAAAACTCTACAGAACAAATAAAAGTAATTAATATTATCACAACTTGGCACTTTATTGGTTTCCTATATTTGACGACAAAGGATATCTATATGGTAATTCTGGAGCAACTGATTCCTCCAAGCTATTCCAAGCAACACCAGGCCAACATATATTAATCTTGTCCTAGCTGTTTCCTGGCATACTTTGGAGGAATCAAGGCGCTCCAATGTTACAAAAGTATTCCCTTAATTAATACTATTCCCTTAATTAATGAAGGGATTAATAATACACTTTGAGTATACCTATCTTGGAGTGCCTTGATTCCTCCAAAGTATGCCAGGAAACAAAAGGACCAGATTAATAAGAGTATATTATTATTGTGTCTTGTCGTCGCTTGGAATAGTTTGGAGGAATCAGTTGCTCCAAATTTACCACCACCACCAACACTGTACTATGCCCTATTAATAGTCAGCATTTGTAAATAGTTCACATCAAAATAAAAAGAAAAAAAACTTACAAATTTATAAATAATGTTCTATAATTATCTAAGTTTACATTTCCTAATAATTACTATGAATGTTTTTTACTGTTACTATTCATTATTCATATTGTTAGAATATTATTGGAAATTCTATACAATGTAGATTTCTAAATAATACCTGAATCGAGAGAGAGAGAGAGAGAGAGAGAGAGAGAGAGAGTATGTGTGTGTATAAGGGATATGATTAAGAGAGAGAGAGAGAAAGTGTGTGTGTGTATGTGTGTGTAGGCCTATGTGTGTGTATATGAGAGAGAAAGATAGAGTGTGTATGTATGTATGTGTGTAGAGTGTGTGTGAGAGTGAATTTGTGTGTATAGGGAATATGAATAAGAGAGAGAGAGAGAGAGAGAGAGAGAGAGAGAGAGAGAGAGAGAGAGAGAGAGAGAATAAAACCACTATTCAATCACACCAAGCCTTTTTCCAACCTGTGTAAAGGCTTCAACAGTTCGATCAATGTCTTCGAAGCGGTGAGAGGCTGACATCTGGACTCGAATCCTGGCCTTGTCTTTTGGAACAACGGGATAACTGAAGCTTATCACGTATATACCTCTATCTGTTGACAAGAGAAAGAGAGATAATAATAATAATAATAATAATAATAATAATAATAATAATAATAATGAAAAAACTACTACTACTACTACTACTACTGTTATCAGTAATAATAATAATAATAATAATAATAATAAACAAATATACGTATTAAAATGTTAAAAATACTAATAAGAAAAATTTACATTGAAAATCTCCTCACACACACACACTCACACACACACACACACACACACACTTTCTCTCTCTCTGTTTTCCTATTCCATCACACTCTCTTTCTCTCTCTCCATCTCTCTCTCTCACACACACTTACCTAGCATTTCATCAGCAAACACAGCAGCGAGTCTAGCATCCCCCAACATAACCGGACAGATCGGATGGTGAGGGTCTCCGGATATAGTGAATCCGGCTTCGGTCATCTTGCTTCGAAACCTGATCGTGTTTTCCCGAATCTTTTCAGCGAATCCGTCAGCTCCCATGAGTAAATCGAACACCTGGGAGATTAGTTCGGTTAATTCCGGTTAAATTAGGGGTTATAGTAGGTTATTTTTGGTTGAATCCAGTATAACAGAGAGAGAGAGAGAGAGAGAGAGAGAGAGAGAGAGAGAGAGAGAGAGAGAGAGAGAGTTGAAGAATTGAAAAGTTTGTTCAATTAAAAATCATACTGACAAATTATTACTATCATATTTCAATCACTTTAAACAGAAATTATATCAAAATATATCAAAATATATTATCAACATAGATATTACAATAAATATATTAGAGTGAATAATAATAATAATAATAATAAATTAACCAATCTTTTCTCTCACACACACACACATGCACACACACACTATCTCTCTCATACAAACTCACACACACACTCTCTCCCCTCCCCTCCACACACACACACACTCATGCACGCACTCTCTCACTTTCCCCCTCCACACACACCTTATCTCCCTCCCGTACACACACATACTCACTCACTCTCTCACACACACACTCACACACATACTCACTCATACACACACACTCTCTCTCACACACACAAACACACACATACACTCTCTCTTTCTCTCTCTCTCTCTCTCTCTTACACACACACTTACCTTGCTAGCACAGGCGACAACAGGGGGTGGTAATGAGTTGGAGAATAGATAAGGCCTGGCTCTCTGTCTCAATAGATGAACTAACTCAATGGGACCTGTAGTGTAACCCCCAGAGGCACCACCCAAGGCTTTACCAAGGGTACTGTTTATAATGTCTACGGACCCAGGCATCAAGTTGAAGTGTTCCTCTGTACCTCTGGAAAAAAAAAAAAAAAAGAGAGAGAGAGAATGTGGGTGAGTGATGGATTCGTGACACAGAGACATACACAGAGAGAGAGAGAGAGAGAGAGAGAGAGAGAGAGAGAGAGAGAGAGAGAGAGAGAGAGAGAGAGAGAGAGAGTGTGATGGATTCGTGACACAGAGAGAGAGACAGACAGACAGACAAACAAAACAAACAGACAGATTCGTGAGACAGACAGGTGAGAGAGAGAGAGAGAGAGAGAGAGAGAGAGAGAGAGAGAGAGAGAGACAGACAGACAGACAGATTCGTGTGAGAGAGAGTGAAACAATATAACAACCAGCATAACAACCATCGTATAAATAAATAACCCTCCCTCACTTACCTTCCAGTCTTGCCCAGGAATCCCGTAGCATGGCAATCGTCGACCATAACCAGAGCATCGTAGTCATTGGCCAGTTTACATATGAGGTCAAGAGGAGCCACGTTACCATCCATACTAAAGGCTCCATCCGTCACTATGAGGCGTAGACGGCTATCACCACACTCACTCAGCTTCGTGGCCAGGTCTGGGTGTAGCGGAAAAGGGATAAGTGTAGCGGAAATTAAAAAAGTGTAGTGGAAAATAAATAAAAGTAGTGGAAAATTCATAAGTGTAGTGGGAAATTGATAAGTGTAGTGGGAAATTGATAAGGGTAGCGGGAAATTAGGAGAGAGAGAGAGAGAGAATGTGTGTGTAATATGAGAGAATGTGTATATATGTTTGAGAGAGACAGACAGATAGAGAGACAGAGAGAGTGAAATTCGTGTGGGTGCTTAAACCTTTTACTTAAAATGCTATAAATATACATACATAATCTAAATACACACACACACTCTCTGTCTCAAACATATACCCATACTCTCTTACACACACACTCACTATTTCCCTGTCTCTCTCAC
>JAWQEG010002275.1:7500-27967 GCA_033782935.1 Petrolisthes cinctipes
GAACAACAACAACAACAAGAACAACAACAATGAAGAAGGAAAAGAGACTGCAGAAGGAAAAGAGACTGCAGAAAAGTGTGATGGAAAAGAGGAGGAGAATATGGAGAAGGGAGAAAAACCCAAGACAGTTGAGGAGGGATTAGAGGAAAGTGAGGAATCAAATAAGAAGGAAAAGAAAATGAAGAAGGTAAAGAAGACGAAGAAGAAGCAACCTGGAGGAAGTGACGAGCCCGGCAGGAATTCAAAACACTCTCGGGTTCCTCACAAGGCATCTCGTGCTCCTACCAAGGAGAGGCCTGTGGATATACACATTGTAGGTGATTCCCAGGCACGAGGGCTGCAACCCCTAATGGCAGATCGCCTTCACACTTCTGTGAAGGTGAATTGTTTGCCAGGTTATGGCAATGCTGACCTCCGAAAGGAAACTGAGAGGATCCAAATGTCCAGATCTGCTGTCATTGCACTCATGGTGAGTGGTAATGACATCTACCTGAGAAATGGTAGAGTAGGCATGACCGAAGGAGTCCTCTCGGATGTGCTCGGTGCAGTAGATGACTGTGGGTTAAAAACCCGCAGAAGGGTAGTTGTTGGCATGCTCCCAAGGAGAGGCCCTTTAGGGACTGCTCTGTCAAAGAACATTGCAGTAAATCAGCTCCTGGCTGATTTGTGTACTGCCGAGGGGGTGTTCTTTGTGGACCCCTACACCTCACTCTTTGGTAGAGACGACCTCTACCAGAGGGATGGCACACATCTCTCACTAAAGGGGAAAGAAGTGCTTTCCAAATTAATGGAAGACGCCGTCCGACGATGTCTCAGGAGCACTCGACCGAGCGTGGAGGAGAGCCCTCGTCGCTATGCTAGAGTGACCCCAGAGAAGACATTCGCTGAGATCCTGAAGAAGGATATCGCCAGCACTACCAAGACAATGTCCAAACCGGGAAACGGAGGAGTATAGGGAGCCCTACAGTTGGGGGTTCCCTGAAGGTTCTATTGTTCAACGCCAGGTCCATCCGAAACAAGTTTTTGGAACTGCGGGCCCTCGTTGCGACAGAGGAACCCGAGATGGTGGCCATAACGGAGTCATGGTTGAGAACCTCAGACAGAGATCTTGAAGGGGAATTCGTGATTCCAGGCTACCAACTCTTCCACAAAGATAGAGAGGACAGAGGGGGTGGTGGTGTGCTGTTGTATGTGAAGAACTCTATCAAATCGATGACCTGCAACATCACATCGAACCACGAGCTCCTTGGAGTTGACCTAGAAATAGGCACTGCAAAATACAGAACCCTGCTGCTTTATAGACCCCCTGGACAACTCAATGAGATGGACAGGGACCTATACCAGTTGCTGGGTGAACTAGTGGAAGGCAGGGTGTGCATCCTTATGGGGGACTTCAACACACATGTTGACTGGGAAACCAGAGAGCCCTCTGCCGAGAACACACCACTCTTGGAGTTTGTAAATGATGAATTCCTCACTCAATGGGTAAGGGAGCCAACAAGAGGTGCTAACATACTCGACTTGGTCCTCACCTCCGAGGATGACATCATTCAAGACCTCTCTGTAAACGAAGAAATAGGTGGAAGCGACCACAAGCTTATAAGATTTTCAGTTAAGGTCCCTAATATGGAGTCCGTGACCCCGGTGCATAGAAAATTAGACATGGGGAGAGCGAACTTTGCAGGTCTTCGTGAAAGCGTTGCTGAAATGGAACTAGAAGAGGGAGAGAGTGCTGATGATCTGTGGAGGTCATTCTTGTCTTCCTTCATGGAACTTCAGTCGCGCTTTATTCCTCTGAAGGGAACAGGTCAGAAGTTCATTCAACCTAAGTGGTTTAATCGGGAAATCCGTAACCTACTAAGGGAGAGGAGAACTGCGTATCGTCGAGCGAAGACATCTGGGGACTTTGACGGTCATAGAAGACTGAATCGACACGTGAAGTCCAAAATAAGGGTGGCTAAGCGTGCTGAGGAGGTCCGTGTGGCTAGACTCTGCAAAGAGAACCCCAAGGAGTTTTTCAGTTATGTGAATGGCCGTAAACCAATCCGACGCAGGATCGGTCCCTTGGTGAATGAGGATGGAGCATTGATGCACTCTGATGCAGAAAATGCTAACCTCTTAAATGAGTATTTCTCTTCAGTGTTCTCTGAGGAGAGTGGTCCCATTCCCGAACCTTTGGACTCCTTCAGTGAGAAGTTGGAGTCAATGGTCTTCACCCAAGAAGAAATTGAGAGAAAAATAATTGAATTAAAAGCAAACAAGTCCCCCGGTCCGGATAGGTTCTTACCTAGAGTGTTGAAAGAAGTGCATGGTGAAGTATCACGGCACCTGTGCATGGTCTTCAACAGGGTAATCCAGACTGGATGCGTTCCTAGAGACTGGCGTGAGGCAGAGGTGACTCCTATCTTCAAGAAGGGAGATGCTAGCCAACCGTCAAACTACAGACCCATCAGTTTAACCTCGATAGTCTGTAAACTCATGGAGAGCATCATGGTGGACAAAATAACGGCACACTTAGAATCAAATTTGCTACTGAGGGGTTCCCAGCATGGGTTCCGGCAGCACCAGTCATGCCTCACAAATCTGGTGGAATTCTTCCATTTTGTTTTCAGTGAGCATGATCGGGATAAAGCGGTCGATGTTGTCTACTTAGACTTTCAGAAAGCCTTTGATAAGGTACCCCACCGCCGTCTCCTTCGGAAAGTGCGTGCACTGGGCATAGACGGAAATGTAGCAAATTGGATAGAGAACTGGCTAAGTGACAGACGGCAGCGGGTGGTAGTGAATGGACAGGCTTCAGAGTGGGTGCCCGTTACTAGCGGTGTTCCCCAAGGTTCTGTTCTGGGACCACTACTGTTTATCATCTATGTTAATGACGTGGATGGTGACATGGTTGCCAAGATTTCCAAATTCGCTGATGATACTAAGCTTGGTATGAATGTCGCGAAAGAAGGAAATACTACCCGCTTACAAGAAGATCTTAGGAAGATCGGGGAGTGGTCTGACACTTGGCAAATGCCATTTAACGTGAACAAATGCAAAGTTATGCATATAGGCCACAGAAACCCCCGAACAGAGTATAACCTTAAGGGCAATGCTCTCGTAAGCACTGATACTGAGAAAGACTTGGGTGTAACTATCACCAGCGACCTCAAGTTCTCAAAGCAGTGTATTGAGGCTGAGAAGAAAGCCCAAAGGATGTTAGGGTACATAAAGCGACAGTTTGGATACCGGAACAAGGAGATAGTACTTTGTCTGTACAATTCCCTTGTCCGACCGCACCTGGAGTATGCAGTCCAGTTTTGGAGTCCTTCTTACCGAAAGGATATCGCGAGATTGGAACGAGTGCAAGCCAGGGCAACCAAACTTATACCCTCTCTTAGACACAAGAGCTATAAAGATCGGTTGGTAGAACTCGACCTGTTCTCTTTGGAAACCCGGAGACTGCGTGGTCAGCTTATCGAAGTGTTTAAAATACTACGAGGCTTTGACAATGTAGACTACAGGGACATTTTCCAACTCAGTGAGGGCACAACCAGGAATCATGGCTACAAACTTGAACTGAAGCGATACAACCGTAATCTGTGTGGTAAGTTCTTTACATATAGCATCTGCGGTACTTGGAACGCGCTTCCTGCTGATGTAGTCAACAGCAACTCTGTGGATCAGTTCAAGTCCAGATTAGACAAAGCCTTAAATCACCGTCTAGGTGTTTAAGCCGTTGTGCGAGTGTTCCTTGATGGTTTCACATAACACATTCGAGGATGGTCTCCTACTTGCGCAACTAAACCCACAGGTACCCTCTTTTATGGATCGTAAGGTCCCCTAGGGTACTTCCTTTCCTTGTAACTCCTTGCAACTCTCTCTCTCTCTCTCTCTCTCTCTCTCTCTCTCTCTCTCTCTCGTGTCTAGTTTCCCTCACCCCATCTTTGTCTTTTCTTCAGCACTAGGAAGTTACATGGAATGAGAATACAACATTTATATATGAAAAGGGTTCAGTAGGAGTAAGCCATCACTTCAGCCACCCATCAGTCTGCCAACCATCACCACCACCACCACCACCGTGTCCACACACACCATAAAGTCTGAGTGAAAACAAACACGGCATTTTATGGACATTGCCGCCACCAAAATGAAGTTTCACCTTTTCTTTGGTTCATGTTGTTCTCATAAGTGCCTACCATTGAAGTTAAAAACACATGCTTTGGGAAACAGTTGTGCACATGGATTGCAAATTGGCTATCAAACCGCCGGCAACGAGTCGTAATTAATGGGGAAGCATGTGACTGGCTGGATGTTGTAAGTGGGGTGCCACAGGGATCAGTGTTTGTAAACGACTTAGAATGCGGAATTATCTCGAAATTATCCAAATTTGCAGACAACGAAAAAATTGGCGGACTGCATAAAATTACGAAAATTGTGAAGCCATTCAGAGTGACTTAAACATACTGTCAGAATGGAGCGATAAATGGTTGTTGAAGCTTAATCTGGATAAATGTAAGGTGATGCATGTAGGTACTAACAACCCGAGACACAATTATAGATTACAAGGTAGAAATCTGGTGAAAGTAAAAACGGAAAAGAAATTGGCTGTCATAATTAGTACCGAACTAAAAACAAGGGTGCAGTGTTTAGCAACAAGTAAAATAGCAAATAAAAAAGTTGTTGGCTTTATTGCTCGGAAATTTAAATATAAGTCACCAGAAGTAATAACACGCTTATATACATCTATTGTTCAGTTCAACTATGCTTCCCTTGTTATGCTAAACACGCTTATATACATCTATTGTTCAGTTCAACTATGCTTCCCTTGTTATGCTAAATATGTTAAAATGTTGGAAAGCGTACAAAGAACAAACAAAATGATCCCTAGCAATCGTAATTTGACATATGAGGAAAGATTATTAAAAAGTTCAACATGTTTTCTATTGAAAATCTTAGAACACGCGACGATCCCATCGAAACTGTTAAAATCCTTCAAATCTTTGATCAAATTTGTAACGATAACGGGCTGAGTGACTGTTGGAGGAGCACGGCAACAGTTGTTAACTGCTCGAGATGGCGGTGCACATGGATCCGGAGCTTCAAGCGAGGTTACCACAATACTGAGGGCTGGACGCCAGGCAGTCGACCCAACATCACCGACGGGCTCACATCCACCTCTTGCCCTCTCACTGGTCAGGTGTCACGTGTACTGCAGCTCCTGCCACCCTTGCGGCCCGCCGCCCTCACTATCCTCGCAGCCCGTTTGTTTTCAAGATTCCTGCTATTGTATTGCAATAAATTGGGTTACGGGAACTTCTGGGTTTCGCTCCACCCTCACCATATTGTTACATGGTGCCCCGAGTGAGTCACCATCATGGCTCACGCGTCTCTACCACCGCCTGGACCACTACTACTCAGGGCTGAGGGTTGGAAGAAGTTTCAATTTGAATGGGAGAACTACTTGGAGGGAGCAGAACTAACCAAGAAGCCATCACGAGTGAAAACTGCCTACTTCTTGTCGTTTTGTGGAACAGCTGCCCCAGGAACGGTACAAATCGTTTACTTGGGTACAAGAAGATGACAAGCATGACATTGATAAGATCCTAAAGAAGTTTAAGGAGGAGTTGATGCCGACTGAAAATAGGTGCATCGAGAGATTCGTGTTCAACACTTGGCAGCAGCAACCAGGTGAACCAGTGGCCGAGTTTGTGGCGGACTTACTACGTCTCGCTTCCACCTGTCAGTTTGAAAAGTTGACTCCTGAAAATGTCAACGAAGAACTCATCCTCGGCAAGTTAGTGTGCGGTCTGCCGGACAGTGCAGTTCGTCATCGCTTGTTAGAGGAGGGCAACAATCTGACCTTGGACAAGGCCATCACCATAGTGCAGTGTGCCGAGCAAGTGGCTTAACACTCACGCGTTCTCGAATCAGAAAACACAGAATCGTGCACAGCGTCAGCAAGCGTGTCGGCAGTAAAATATGCACCTACACCTCTCCATGAGTCCTCTGTGCCCTCCTCAGGGGCTCATTGTCCGAACTGTGGGGGAGATCGACACACATTTAGGGACGGTCCGGCCCGTGGGAGGCAGTGCTTCAAGTGTGGCAAAATGAATCACTTCAGCAGTGTTTGTCGGGCCCGATGGTCGAGAGAGTATACTTCAACACGGCCATCAAAGCGGATCAACGCCATCAACAATATCGGTCGTATGGAGGCCGCCACCTGTGAGTATCGGCTGGATAAGAAAAGTGTTCAGTTCTTAGTTGATTGTGGTGCGGAAGTTAACGTTACGCCAGTGAATATATACAGGGCCGCCACGGGTGATAACATGTTGACCAAGGTAAACCCCGCCCACGCAGCAGACCTCCGAAGTTCCAGAGGTTCGGTCTGTGCCACACATGGAACTGCACAGCTTCGTTTCCACAACGCCCCACGTAAGCCAAATATTGTGTTCTATATTGCAGAACAGGTTTCAGATGTTGCCGTAGAGCCAATCCTGGGTTTGAACACTAGCCTTGAATTGGGTTTGATTACACTTAGCTCGGAAGTTCAGCTGAAGTCTACAAGGAGGAGTGTGTGTGTAATCAGTAACACAAAAGTCGCACCAAGAAAGAAATGGACAGTCGTGGAGGATGTAACTGCAGAATTCCAGGATGTGTTTGACCACACGACTGTTGGCGACTTAGGAGCGACTCATCACATTAAGTTGAAGCCCGAAGTCCACCCTGTGGTTCACGCTCAGCGACGTGTCCAGGAACCGATACGTGAGAAAGTTCGGGCTCATCTGGACGAACTGGTGGAACAAGAGGTCATCGCGCCGGTAAACGAAGCTACAGATTAGGTAGGTTCCCCAGTTATTGTTCTCAAGAAAAATGGTTCTGTTCGTTTATGTTTAGATGTAAAGGAACTTAACTCAGCAATCTGCAGGGAACATTACACAATACCAACAGAACAGGAAGTATCGGCCCGTCTGGCAGGTGCCCGCATATTTTCACTGTTTGATACACGGCAGGGGTTCCACCATATTCGCCTCGATTACGAATCCAGTTTACTGTGCACCTTTAACACACCCTTCGGTCGTTATAGGTGGTTACGTCTTCCATTTGGTCTACGGTCTTCGCCAGAAGTGTTTCAGAAACATCTCATGCACGCCCTGGAGGGCCTGGAGGAAGTCTTCATCTGTGCTGACGATGTGCTGGTGGTTGGCTACGGAGACAACCTGGAGGAAATTAGCAACAGTCATGACCGTAACTGTCGGGCATTACTTGAGCGTTGTCGCATCAAGAATATTCGACTTAACCACTCTAAAGTTCGATTCAAAATGAGTGACGTAATCTACATGGGTCACCGACTCACACCTCAAGGATTGAGCCCGGATCCGTCGAAGGTCACTGCGATCACGCACATGCCACCTCCCCAGAATGTGACCCAACTTCGTGGGTTTCTCAGCACTGTAGCTTACCTAGCCAGGTACCTGCCCCGTCTGTCAGCGGTGGCAGAGCCTCTGCGCGCTCTGCAGAAGAAGGATGTTGAATTTCAGTGGCCTCCAGCATTACAGAAGACCTTCGAGGAAATTAAGATGCTCGTTACGACAGCACCAGTGCTGCAATACTACGATCCGCGTCTGCCTGTCACACTTCAGTGTGATGCCTCAAATTATGGCCTCGGAGCAGCCATACTGCAAGAAGGAAAGCCGGTTGCATACGCCTCCCGCTCGTTAACCTCGGCGGAGAAGAATTACGCGCAAATTGAAAAGGAAATGCTTGCCATTGTGTTCGCTACTCATCGCTTTGATCAGCTCATATACGGACTACCAGTAATTCAGGTTCAGATGGACCATAAGCCTCTCGAGAGCATCCTCCGTCGCCTGATCAATGATGCTCCCAACAAGCGTCTACAGAGTATGATGCTCAAACTCCAACGTTACAACTTGGATACGCATTATGTATCGGGAAAACACGTAACAATAGCAGATACGTTGAGCCGACAACTTCCGAGCCACGCCGAAAAACAGCAGTCTGTTTTTACCGTCAACTTGGAGCAGCACAGGTTAGCACTTGATTTAGCAGTAATGCCAGCCACCCTTCTGGATCTGCAGAATGAGACTGCTAACGACGAGGAACTTCAAGCTGTAATCACAGCTATTCAGTCAGGAAATTGGGATTCTCCTTCAGTGGAAGATTTCAGGCCGTCCAAGAATGAGCTTACCACACAAAATGGACTTGTATTTAAGGGAGCAAAATTAGTTATACCTCATGCAGCTCGGCGCAGGATTCTGTGCAATCTCCATACCTCACACGGCGGTATAGAAGCCACCAGACGCAGAGCCAGGGATCTGTACTTCTGGCCGCGTATGAATCAACATGTCACTGACCTCGTGAAGGGTTGCTCCATTTGCGCCGCAGTCCAGCCATCGCAGCAGCGTAAACCATTGCTGCCTCACGAGATTCCCAAAACTCCGTGGACCAAGGTGGGCATGGATTTTTTTGAATTTAGAGGCAGACACTATTTGATTATGACAGACTACTCCACTAACTGGTTTGAGGTGTCAGACATGTCTTGGATCACGACTCATGCACTAATCGACCAGTGTCGCTTTCAGTTCGGCCGGCACGGCGTCCCCCTGACAGTCGTGGCGGACAGTGGAACACAGTTTCGATCTGCAGAGTTTACCAGGTTCGCCAGGGAGTGGAACTTCGAGGTCGTGGTATCCAGTCCGCATTATCATCAATCAAATGGTAAAGCGGAGAATGGAGTTAAGACTGTAAAACTCATGTTGCAGAAGTGCTATTTAGACAACAAAGACCCTATGCTAGCAATCCTGGAATGGCGCAACACACCCAGTGAACAAACTGGCTTCTCTCCAGCACAACGCATGTTCGCCCGTCGCTGTCGCACGCCTCTGCCAGTGAGTCAAGAGCTGTTGTTACCAGAAGTGGACAGGGAAGGACGCGCATACGACAAACATCAGCAGGCAAGGAAAATACAAGCTGCACACTATAATCGTGCCACTAAACCATTACCACCACTAACTACAGGAAACCAGGTAGCACTTCAAGTACCAGGCAGCACTTCATGGGTGCCGGGAACTGTTGTCCGCTCGCTGCTGCATCGTGCGTATGAGGTGGAATCTGGAGGCTGGCATTACAAGAGAAACAGGAGGCACCTACGCCCTACGCTAGTGCCACCAGCAACCCCGCCCGCATCTCGCCGGCCGAGTTGCCTTTGCCCCAGACGCCTCTCGTTCGACACGGGCAGCATGGGTGAGGCGATCGACCAACATCACTGCAGCGGTGAACCGGTGGCGTCACCTCAGACCAAGTCGGTGCCTCAGTATCTGCCTCCACCTACACCACCTCTACGCAGATCATCACGCAAAAGCAAGCCCCCAGAGCGATACACAGCCTGCTAACTGTTGAATAACTATGTATAAATAACTAATTGATTTATATCTTGTTGAATAACATGTTTGGTAATTTTTTTATTGTATTCGTAGAGAAAGGGGGATGTAACGATAACGGGCTGAGTGACTGTTGGAGGAGCACGGCAACAGTTGTTAACGGCTCGAGATGGCGGTGCACATGGATCCGGAGCTTCAAGCGAGGTTACCACAATACTGAGGGCTGGACGCATGCAGTCAACCCAACATCACCGACGGGCTCACATCCACCTCTTGCCCTCTCACTGGTCAGGTGTCACGTGTACTGCAGCTCCTGCCACCCTTGCGGCCCGCCGCCCTCACTATCCTCGCAGCCCGTCTGTTTTCAAGATTCCTGCTATTGTATTGCAATAAATTGGGTTACGGGAACTTCTGGGTTTCGCTCCACCCTCACCATATTGTTACAAAATTAATTATGAAAATATATTCCAGCTCTATCCCCAGTCTAGAACGAGAAATAACGGTTATAAACTCAAAGGGCAACGTTTTAACATTGAACTGTGAGAGAACTTTTCAATATCAGAGTCGTAAACTATTGGAATAAACTCCCAGCATCTGTAGTAGCAGCGAATACAGTAGAAATCTTTAAACATAGCCGCGATAAATATTTTCAAGTAAAAGGTTTTTAGTATGTTCTGTTTTCATTTTTTTTTTATACAGTAGTAAATAGATTTTAGAAGTAGGCTTCAATCACTTTTACTACTTTTCTATAAAATTTCCTTGTGCGTTCTTTATAACAAACAAGGTATTATTTTCCATCAGTTTTTCTAACCGAGATACCCGGTGGGAGTGGTGGGTGGGGAGGAGCCTTGTCCTTTAGCTATTTTCTCCTTCAACACGTAGTCTAGATTAGCATAGTTATACAGGTAACCTCGTAAAAGGTCACTATGGGCCTCCTGTTGCCTGTACGTCCATTGTATTCCTTTGTATTCCGTCTTCAGTCTGAACTGGAGGTAATTATTTGGTTGGTTTGTTAGTTGGTTGGGTTTTGTGAGTGAGTGAGTAGGATTTGTAAGAGAGTGATTTGGTGAGTTTGATGAGTTAGGGAGTGAGTGTTTGTGTGAGTGTATGATGGAATGAGTATATGAATGAATTTGAGAATATGAGAGTGAATTTGGCTACTGCACTTTGTCTTCTTGTCAGTGATAACCTCCTCAGCACCTCCTCTTTTATAAGTTACCAGAAAAATAACAGAAGAATGAAACGAATGAAGGGATAAGGTGGGTGGAAAAAAAGGAACCATAAATGGCAGAAATAAAAAGAAAGAGAGATAAGGTTTTGGAGAGAAGTGATGGGTAGAGAAGGAAGCAGGTTAAATATAAAGATGATCTTGAGAACACAGTCAGAAGGAAGAAAAGCAGTGTGTAGAAGAGGGAAGGAGGGAAAAAGAAATGAGGGAAGAAAAGAAAGGAGTAGGCAAAGGAGAAGGAAGGAAGGGGAGGAGGAAGAAACGAAATGATTACTGTCGAGGAAATATCAGAGATGGAGAGAAATTAAAAGGGAAGGGAGAGATCAATGGAGAAAGGAGTGAAGGAAAAGAAACTCATGAGGGAAAGGGATAGAAAGCATAAGAGGAGAAAGGAACGTACCGTACTGTAGTATGTTGAGAGTCAAAGGGAAAGAGAAAGAAGATAAAGGAGGAAGAGAAAGGATGAAGGAAGAGTAGGAAGGATGAAGGAAGAGTAGGAAGGATGAAGGAAGACGAGGAAGGATGAAGGAAGACGAGGAAGGATGAAGGAAGACGAGGAAGGATGAAGGAAGACGAGGAAGGATGAAGGAAGACGAGGAAGGATGAAGGAAGACGAGGAAGGATGAAGGAAGACGAGGAAGGATGAAGGAAGAGGAGGAAGGATGAAGGAAGAGTAGGAAGGAGGAAGGAAGAGGAGGAAGGATGAAGGAAGACGAGGAAGGAAGAGGAAGGAGGAAGGAGGAAGGATGAAGGAAGAGGAGGAAGGATGAAGGTAAGTAGTGTCTGATGGTACCGTACCGGTAAAAAGGTCTATATCGAGATGGTTCACTCTTTACTTTATACTTCCTGTTCACTAATGGCTACCAACGCTACTACTTCCACTACTGATAATACTACTACCACTACCAATGCCACTGCCACTACCACGACCATTACCACTACCACTGCCGAAAACACTGCTCCTTCCACTACCAATGCCACAACCACTACTATTATCACTACCAGTACCAATGTCACTACCACTATCACTACCATTATTGCAGTTACATCTACCATTCTTACTGTTACGTCACTATCTCTATCATGTTCTTAAGGGGGAGGTATGAACAGTGTTGGTAAATCTGCAGCAACTGACTCATTCCTCCAAACATTTCCAAATAACAAGACACAATTATTTTTGTTAATCTGGTCCTGTTTCCCCTCCCTTCACCCCTATAGCTTTACCTCTTCCTCTTCCCTCCTGACTTTGAGACTGGGTCGTGGAGAGAGAGGTCGTATGTTTTTATGCTCTCTCCTCTAGCTGCCAGGGCCTGCCGCACCGGCAGTAGTTTCTTTTTTTTCACCCTTCTGGTGACCACTAGGCTTAGCTAGTAGTCATTCCCTCCATAGCTGGTAGTAGATATAGTAGGTGTCTATATCTTTATATTGAGATCAACTTTGCCTCCTACCTATGGTGGACTCCCCCACTGATAGCTCTGGGTGTGAATAGACACAGACGGACCACCTTAGTGTGGGTTGAGAGGTTGATCTCAAACATTAGTTAATTAGGGCTGGTATTATCCTTTTCTGGTGTTTTCTTTTCCTCTTCCCACTTCCCCCCATCCTTGGGGGAAGTGGTTACTATGTTGCCTTCCCTCCCAACCCCTCCTCCGTATAGCGGAGGAGGCGGCCATGACCGACCACCACCACGAAACGACGGACGATACGAGACTCGAACACCCCTCGACATAGACGTAAAAAATGCTTCGTTTGTCATGCTTCATGCCACTGGTTCGGCCCCACTAGCCGGCCTCAATCCTTTCATTGTTCAAAAGGTAATTGATGGCTGGGCTGGTGTGGTTGAATCTGTAAAAAAACTTGCCTCTGGAGATCTCTTAGTCAAAACATTTAATTCAAAACAAGTAGCCACTTTGCTAAAATTACGTCAGATCCACAATTATGAAGTTGAAGCCAAGATTCCTCAAGCCATGAATTCCTGCAGGGGAGTAATCACCTGTAGGGATTTAATGATGATGGAAGAAACGGAAATAATTGAGGAAATGAAAAATCAAGATATCATTGACGCTAGATTTATTACACGATTAGAGGATGGTATAAGGAAGAAGACTGCAACCCTAATTTTGACTTTTGGCAAAGTTTCACTTCCTGAAACTGTCAAAATTGGATATGAAATCGTTAAAGTAAGACCCTTTATCCCCAACCCTCTTAGATGTTTGAACTGTCAGATTTATGGACATGGAAATCGAACTTGTAAGGCTTCTTCTCCAATGTGTGGCAGGTGCGCGACGCCTGGCCATGTTGAGGAAAAGTGCACATCAGTGGAGCTCTCCTGCTTTCCTCGAGGGATTGTCCCAAGTGGAAGCTGGAGAAGGAGGTCTGCTCAGTGAAGGCAGTGCGAGGTATCTCTTATCATGATGCGAGGAAGGCGGTGATGGGATCGCAAGCGACCCCATCACCCAATGTCTCGTATGCATCGGCGGTGATATCTCGACCCGTGATGTGTACCATTAGTACTCAGACTGAGTCAGAGCCGAGCGAACAGGCTGATCACTCTACTACTACACCTACTATCATTACCCCCTCTAAGACTATTACCAAATCTACTAACTCCTATTCTCAGGCTGCAGCTGCTTTGCAGTCAGAGAAACAAAAGAAGAAGTCAGACAAGAAAGATAAAGTAAACTACACCACCCTAAAACCAAAGTCACTTCCTTGCACACACCCTACTCCCACTTCATCGGGGGAGAGAAGGGATAGCTCTTCCTCGGTGGAGTCTGGGAGACTCACCATTGATGAGGAAGCAATGGATGTCTCCGGACGCAAGAACCGGGAAAGGTCCCCCGGTAGCTACTCGCCACGCGGCGGGCGGCACAAGAAGACTAAGCACGCAGGCCGACCCCGTAACTCTTAAATCGCCATGTTCACTGTACTACAGTGGAATTGTAGAAGTCTTGGGAATAAATTGAACAACATATCAATATTATTACACACACACAGGCCAGACGTCGTCTGTTTACAGGAGACAGGGTTGGAGAATCACTCTGACCCAACACAATTTAAACACTACAACGCATACAGGAGAAACGATGGACACGGAGTAGCAATATACACACACAAATCATATCCACAAACACAAATAACATTAAACACTACTCTGGAAGCCGTTGCTTGCAGAGTGAAATTACACAACACCTACATATCCATCTGCTCTCTTTACTGTCCGCCACGCGGCCCCATTGACAGTGATTTATTTCATAATCTATTCAGTCAACTAACAGGTAAAAAATTAATACTGGGCGACTTTAATGCCCATCACTGTCAGTGGGGAAGCTTAAGAACTGATGCTCGCGGAGGGCAGATGGCAGACATTATACTACAATCCAACCTCTGCCTCCTGAACGATGGCCAAGCCACCAGGGTTGACGATCGTTCTGGCAACTTTTCGTCTATCGATTTGTCTCTGGCCTCCCCGGATATACACCAGGATTTTTCTTGGCATCCTGAGTCCGACTCCCTTGGTAGTGACCACTTTCCCATCTGTCTCTCTTATTCAAGTCATACTGTTTCGGCCCCTTTGGTGCCAAAGTTCAATTTTAAGAGAGCAGATTGGGGGTCTTTCGGGAGGATCGTCGACCTAGATATATCCGGGGAGACCATAGATGAAAAGATGCGAAATGTAACACAAAACATTTTACACGCAGCTGAGGTTGCTATTCCCAAAACCTCTATAATTCGAAATAAGCGTGAAGCACATTGGTGGTCAACGGATTGCCGAGAGGCATTAAGGAAGCGTAATAGGAGATACAGGATTTTTGACAAACAGCCCACTCAGAACAACTTTATAGCTTACAAACGGGCGAGGGCTGAGGCAAGGAGAGTAATTAATAGAGCTAAAAGGGACTCTTGGCGGTCGTTTGTGTCCACGGTGAATCGTTTTACACCACTTACAAAAGTCTGGTCCACTATAAAGATATTAAATAACAAACGCCCGTATACTCCCATCACCACTCTTCAAGTGGATAATAACATCTACGACGATCCCGTGGACGTAGCAAACGTACTTGCCAGGAGTTTCTCAAAAGTAAGTAGTTCAGCCAATTACGACCAACGTTTTCTCCATCACAAACGTATGGCTGAACTACAAGAGATAGACTTTGCCACAGAAGACGTAGACTACCCATACAACCGGGAGTTTACGATAGACGAACTTCTCCTTGCCCTAAGATCCTGTAAAGACACCAGTCCTGGACCTGACACCATAACGTACGGTATGATCCGGCATCTTGGCCAGGATAACCTGGTCAAGTTGCTAGAGGTGTATAATGGGATTTGGGTGTCTAACACCTTCCCAAACTCATGGCACTTTGCGTGGATCATACCGATACCTAAACAGTCTGGTCGTCTTGTGAATCCCAGTTCATTTCGACCTATTGCGTTGACTTCTTGCCTCTGTAAAGTCATGGAAAGAATGATAAATAATAGGCTACTTTTTGTTTTAGAAGCGAAGGGTTTATTGAGTGATCGACAATGTGGCTTCCGGAGACACCGGAGCACAGTTGATCACTTGATGAACCTGGAACATTGTATTTCAAAGGCATTTGCCAATAAAGAATTCATGGTAGGGGTGTTCTTGGACATCCATAAAGCCTATGACATGACATGGCGACACGGTATTCTGATGAAGCTTCACGGTTATGGTTTAAGAGGTAATTTGCCCATTTTCATCAACAACTTTTTGCGTGACAGAACCTTTTCTGTCACCCTTCCCTGTAATGTAACATCGGACATTTTTGTCCAAGAGAACGGGGTGCCACAGGGAAGCGTGCTTAGTCCTACACTTTTTAACATCATGATCAATGATATTCTGTCATCAGCTCTAGTTCCCAGGAATCTTAAATACTCGTTGTATGCTGATGATTGTGCAATGTGGCACTCGTCACGTAATGCACAGTTTTCAGTAGGACGGATTCAAGCAGCGCTTGATTCTGTCCACCAATGGGCCTTACAGTGGGGCTTTAAGTTTTCCGTTCCTAAGTGTACCGGAGTAATTTTTAGTAAACGTAGAGTACCTCAAATTAACGTAACGTTAGATGGCCAACCGGTACCATTTCATAATTCTGTTAAATTTTTAGGAATTCATTTTGACCAGAGATTAAATTTTACACATCATATTAATAACTTGCTTGTTCGTTGTGAAAAACCTTTAAATGTCCTTAAGTACCTATCAGGTACCACATGGGGAGCCGACAGGAAATCTTTATTAATGGTGTATAAGACCCTTATTCGTACAAAGCTAGACTATGGCTCACAGGTGTATGGATCGGCATCAGATACAACATTAGGAAGATTGGATGTGTACCAGAATAAATGTTTACGTGTGTGTTTGGGAGCTCTGAAGTGTACACGTGTAGCTAGGATGGAGGTGGAGGCGAACATACCTCCTCTCCGACTTCGACGGGATCAACTCGCCATCAACACCGCTATGACAACGATCCGGAAGTCGGAGATCGGCAACGTAGCCAGTGCCTCCCTCCAACAACATGACTACCTTCAGCACGGAAGACGGAGGCCACTGGCTGTGCGCCTCCACCTGCTAGCTGAACAACTACAAATAGATCTCGGGGACTGCGACAATTTCATCATCACCAAGATACCACCGTGGGAGACACCCAACTTCGGCGTCAACACATCGTGGTTACCATCATCGAAAGAAAAGGCGCCGGAGTTGGAGATACACCACCTGTTTGGTGGTATAGTCCGCAGTCACCTGGGGTCTCATCACGTGTACACTGACGGCTCCAAGTCAAATGAAAGTGTGGGTGCGAGTGTATGGTCGAGTGAATGTGATATTAGGTACAGATTGCCGATCCATACGTCTGTGTTTACAGCTGAACTTTTTGCTATAGACAAAGCCATAGACTATGCACTAAATTCTCGACATAATTCAATAGTAATTTTCTCAGACTCCAAGTCAGCCCTTCAGGCAATTAATTCATGTCAAACCATTTCTAATGAAATCCAGGGTCGCATCATTAATAAGTTGCACTTATGCAACAAGTCCTTCACTCTGATCTGGGTGCCCGGGCATTGTCGTATTTATGGCAATGAACGGGCAGACTTACTTGCGAAATCGGCTGTAGAGCTCGAGGAGATTTGGGACGTCCCTCGTGATCTACAGTCGTGTCTATCCCTCGGAAAGAAATCAATTAATCTTCTGTGGCAAGGTCAGTGGACCAGACTTAACATCAACACCATCAAGCCTCAACTGGGTAATTGGGCCACTGCCAACAGGCCCAATAGATTAGAAGAACGTATCCTGGCAAGATTGAGAACCAACTGCACCAGAATAACTCATCTAGAACCATATATAGACAAACGTTTTCCACCGCATTGTAACACCTGCAATGCGGTGTTATCTATCAGTCATATCATCCTGCATTGTCGGCGATTTGTGGGGGAACGTGCTTCCCTCATAAGTTACTGTGATGCAGTAAAAGTCCCCTTCACACTCTCAGCTCTCTTAGGTGATGGGGATGGTGGTGTGACTGATAAATTGATGACTTTCTTGAGGGAGACCGAACTGATCAGAGTGATGTGACTTTTTATTACCATTGTTGTTACCATTTTGTATGTATTTTTTGCAATTATGAATGTTATATGTGTTGTGTTGTATATAATGTATAATTATGATGTATTAGCTAGGTTTAGCGATTGTCTAATATAGATTTAGCGATTTGTCTGTCTAGGTTTAGCGATTGGCTGGAATAGGTATTAGTCTAGTTAGCTATTGGTTGAGTAGGTACATAGATTAGTCTATTAGCTAGGATGTTAAAGTAAGGTACATTTTTATTTGTAACGGTTACAAAAACCAAAACAAAAACAATTAGTATTTAAGTTTAATTTTAAGTTTAAGTGTAATAGTAATAATAATAATAATAATAATAATAATAATAATAATGCATAGAAATAATATGCAAAAAGTTAAAATTAAAAGAATAATAAATAAATAAAATAAAAAAACAAATAAATAAATAAAAAATAAAAAAAATAAAACAAAAGGCCTTAATGACCAACACCATGGTCGATAGGCCAGAAAAAAAAAAAAAAAAAAAAAAAAAAAAAAAAATCTTCCCTCCCTCTCCCTTCACCCCTAAAGCTTCTCTTCCCTTTCCTCCTCCTGTGTTCAGTTTCCTTGATTCCCTCCCTTTTCTTTGTCTCTTCTATTTCACTTTACCACTCTCCTCCTCCTTCTCTTCCTTCTTCTATTCCTATTCTTCCTCCTACTCCTTCTAATCAGATTCATAGTCAGGACATTTGAACACAAAACTGATAAAGTCATCCTTACGCTGTATAATTCTCTGGTACTCCCGCACCTCAAATATTACGTTCAACTTTGGTTTCCTTATTACAGACAATATATAGGTCAGTTAGAAAGAGTACAACAGTGAGTAACAACAATGATCCCATGGCTGCCAAACAAACCCTACGAGGAACGACTGAAAGAATTAAACTTATTTAGCCTCTATAAACGTAGATTACGAGGTGACCTAATGGAAACTTACCAAAACATACGAAGGTTTAATAACTTAAACCCAAACGAATATTTTGATATCAACCAAACAAGAGAAACCAGAAACAACGGATTCGAAGTTAGAGGCAAGCAATTCTACACACACGAGGCCAAGCACTTCTTCAATAGAGTAGTGAATATTTGGAATGCACTCCCTTGTACCGTCGTAGCAAGTAAGACCATAGAAATATTTTAAAATAAGGTCGACAAATATCAATAAGTGAATCCACAGCTAAGCTGCTTTTCGTATCCAAACAATTAGTCCGTAAGAATCAAATACGTTTATATACAAGAGGTGGGATATTGCACCTGTACACAAGGTTATAAGCTGCTGTGTAACTATATAGAGGTAGGATATTACACCTGTACACAAGGTTATATGCTGCTGTGTAACTATATAGAGGTGGGATATTGCACCTGTACACAAGGTTATATGCTGCTGTGTAACTATATAGAGGTAGGATATTACACCTGTACACAAGGTTATATGCTGCTGTGTAACTATATAGAGGTGTGATATTGCACCTGTACACAAGGTTATATGCTGCCGTGTAATACCTGCACCAGAACCATAAACAACACTAAATTTCACTCACTTGTCTAACTAATTCTTATCTTGTTCAGAATACAACAGGTAGTAGGAGCTGATAACATGTATCTTATACAATAGGCAGAGGTTATGTGTTTTTCAAACTGTTCTACATAAATTCCATACTACATTGTATCTCTTCCTTTCCGGCCAGATTCGGCTGGAGGGAGTGGTGGTTGGGGTGGGAGCCTTCTTCTTTGCTGTACTTTCCTTCACCCTCGTATAGTAGATAGATTAGTTAAACCAAACAGCCTCGCAAGGACCATTAGTTCTGTTGCTGTTCGTAGATCCTTTGTATTCCTCTTATATTCCTCCCTTCTCCACAAAATCCTTCTCCACCACCTTCTCCTTTCCCACATTAATCACACATTAAGTTTCATTTGTCTTATTCTTTTTAAGTATCTTGTATCATCTTCCATCTTTCCCTTCCTTGTACAGAGTTCTTCCTTTCATCATTTTTTATTACAACATTTACCTACCCTCCACAATTCTCTTTCTTCCCTCCTCTTTACATTCCTCTCTCCTTTATTTCATCTCGTCTCATATCCCTTCCTTTTATTTCCTACCTCCTATTCCTGTCTCTCTACATCCCTGGCTGGGAGTGAGGGGGCATTGCCTGGCTATATGTCTGCAATATATACTTCACTTGTCCCTCCTTTCCTGTTTTTTTCCTTGGTGTTTACTGTCTCTCTTTTCTGTCTCCTTATCCCTTGTGGTATGAAGTTATTCTGGACTTTGTATGTTTTTATAATCGTACTTGATCTTCATTTCTCGTCGTTCAATATTCCTGTTGGTCACTTCTCTCCCTGGCTTCCCACTCACCATTTTACCTCTCCTTCCCCATCTTCTCTCACTGACTCCCCTCCATACATAACATCTCCTTCCCCATCTTCTCTCACTGACTCCCCTCCATACATAACATCTCCTCACTCCTCCTTTCTCTTCCCCTTTTGTTGTTATATCTACCTCCCATATTATTCACATTATATCCTTCTTCTTTACTCTGTCTTCCTTCTATTACAATGTTTATCATTCCTTCCTTCTATTACAATGTTTATCATTGCTTCCTTCTATTACAATGTTTATCATTGCTTTCTTCTATTACAATGTTTATCATTGCCTCCTTCTATTACAATGTTTATCATTGCCTCTTCAGCTTCTAATCACATTTCTATCTGTATTTATTTCTTTTACCAACATCTTCATTCCCTCTGCTTCTAATCATTGAGACGTATGTAAGAATATCTGTAGTGTTTACGATGGTGTGGTACCGGTACGATGGCTGTGTATTGTGTCTATGTAAGAATATCTGTAGTGTTTACGATGGTGTGGTACCGGTACGATGGCTGTGTATTGTGTTTATGGAGTCATCGTACCAGTACCACACCATCGTAAACACCATCAACGTTCTTGTATACGAACCCTTTGTCACACACCACTGTTAGCATTACATGACTATACCATGAAGTACCACACACCTACCTGACCATACCATGTACTACCACACACCTACCTGACCATACCATACACTACCACACACCTACCTGACCATACCATCCACTACCACACACCTACCTGACCATACCATGTACTACCACACACCTACCTGACCATACCATACACTACCACACACATACCTGACCATACCATGTACTACCACACACCTACCTGACCATACCATCCACTACCACACACCT
>JAWQEG010002276.1:0-5000 GCA_033782935.1 Petrolisthes cinctipes
CATGACTGTACCTTCTCTGTGTGTTGTGTAGTTATTTTTCTCGCTATGTGTGATAAGATATAAACCTGTAATAATATTGTGTGTGTGTGTGTGTGTGTGTGTGTTGAGTATATAGTAAGACGTAGACTACATAAAATATTTCTTGTTCCAGAGGTGTGGCGTGGCGGCGGGATGAGGTTCAACAAGGCTGAGCTGGCCTCCCTGGCGGCTCACCCCTCACATCAGTTTGACAAGGAGGGCGTCCTTCTCCTCAGGGAACGACATGACGGCTTCTTCAGACGCTCAGAAGGTTAGTTGGTCCCACTCCCCCTGCCTTCACCTTCCACTGCCCCTTCCCCTGCCCTGTCCCTTCATACCATGTCCTATACGGTACCTTTTCCTGCCCTGCCTGGACTTATCGTGATCTCCCCTGCTATGAGTATTCCACATCAGTCCTTTCCCTGTTCTCCCCTGTCCTTTCCTATCTTGTCTTGCCCTGTTATGCCTTTTTTTGCCCCGCCTCGGTGTCTTTGTCTTCTCCCATTATCCCTGTCTTCTTTTTAGCTCCATCCTGCACTCCTGTCTTGTCCCTTCCTTATTGCCACTCCTTGCCCTTCCATTTTCCTGCCCTCTGGTGTCAAACTCTCACCTTTCCTTTCCCTGTCCTGCCTTGCCCTGCATTGTCCTCGCCTGCCCTCGAATATCCTGCACTGTCTTGCCCAATCCTGTATCCTCATCTGTCTCAAACATATCCATATTATTTTACCTCATGACTGAACACCTCTGTATGTTCTTCACTACCACACACACACACACACACACACACACACACACACACACACACACACACACACACACACACACACACACACACACACACACACACACACACACACACACACACACACACACACACACACACACACACACACACACACACACACACACACACACACACACACACACACACACGCACACACACACACATATATCAAACTATACTTCCCTCTAACCTCACACATTTCCAGGCCAATACTTCTTCATATACATTTTGTCCACCTGTCTCCCTTAACTCAACCTCACACATCCAGGTCTACCACAGCACACCTTTACTCGTCTTAGTGTGACCCTTGCTAGCCCTATCCCATAATATAGCCTACAAGAGCTTACCCTGGTCTGGCCTCACTCACTCCTCTCTACACTCGGGTAATCTGTTTTTATGGATGCTCTCTCTCTCTCTCTCTCTCTGTCTCTGTCTCTGTCTCTGTCTCTGTCTCTGTCTCTGTCTCTGTCTCTCTCTCTCTCTCTCTCTCTCTCTCCTCTCTCTCTCTCTCTCTCTCTCCTCTCTCTCTCTCTCTCTCTCTCTCTCTCTCTCTCTCTCTCTCTCTCTCTCTCTCTCTCTCTCTCTCTCTCTCTCTCTCTCTCTCTCTCTCTCTCTCTCTCTAATGCTTCTTGCCTTTCTCTTAATTCCTCGTGACCCTCTTTCATTTTTACTCTTCTCCTTTTTTCCTCTTCCTCACTTCCTCCTTTCTCCTTCCGCACGGCTTCCCTTCACTTTCAATCCTTGCTGCTCTCTCCATCTCAAGTCTTTTCTACAGTCTGACCTCTTTAATCTCTCTCTCTCTCTCTCTCTCTCTCTCTCTCTCTCTCTCTCTCTGTGTGTGTGTGTGTGTATGATTTTGTGTGTGTTGTGTTTCTCTCTCTCTCTCTCTCTCTCTCTCTCTCTCTCTCTCTCTCTCTCTCTCTCTCTCTCTCTCTCTCTCTCTCTCTCTCTCTCTCTCTCTCTCTCTCTCTCTCTCTCTCTCTCTCTCTCTCTCTCTCACAAGGATATAAATCAAGTAATAACACAGTAGCGAGGATTGTATGACTAATTTGTATATATGTAAATAACACATTACCATGATTATCCACTCTCTCTCCCTCTCTCATCCTTCTGTAATCCACCTCTCCCTTACCCCCTTTCATATCTCTCTCTCTCTCTCTCTCTCTCTCTCTCTCTCTCTCTCTCTCTCTCTCTCATATCCTTCTGTAATCCACCTCTCCCTTACCCTTTTCATATCTCTCTCTCTCTCTCTCTCTCTCTCTCTCTCTCTCTCTCTCTCTCTAAGGGGTTGACACACTGCCTGTCCCCCCTCGTCCCCTCTTAAGACAACTCCAATTAAGTGTCGTCCCCCCCGCCCCCCCCCTCCCCCCCCCCTCACACCCCCAGCAGGCCCCTCCAATTTTGTTCACTAGTTTCCCTCCCTTCCCATTATTTACTTTTAGACTAACTCGACCTCCCTGGGCATTATTTTTTTTTTTTTTTTTTTTTTTTTCATTGTGGGAGGAGCCTTGTTGTTGTTGTTGTTGTTGTATTATTTCTTGTATAATTTATCCTCGTGTTTATATATATATTTTTTTTCCGTTTTTAATTTTTCCCTCCCTGTGCTTATATTTATGTGTAATTATTTGACTTCATTTTCGTGACGTTTTGGGATGCATTTCAACTCTACATTCGAGTTTTATGTGTGTGTGTGTGTGTGTGTGTGTGTGTGTGTGTGTGTGTGTGTGTGTGTGTGTGTGTGGTGTGTGTGTGTTGTGTGTGTTATATATATTTGCATATTTCGGTTCTTCGTTCTCATGGTTGATTTTCTTTATTTTTATTTATTTACATATTTATTTATTTATTATTTTTTTTTTTTTGGAAGTGGCTACGTTGCGCTGTTCATAATATTTTAGTTACCAAAGATCCAGACCAGTCACCTGTTGCTTCACATTAAGGACCCTGTAATCATGTGTGGAAATTGGAGGCTTCTAATTCATCCTGACTTATGCCACGAAACGAGCTCCTTCGATATACAGTAGGTGTGTGTGTTTCGTGGCAATATTTGGAGGACTCGATTGCCTCCATTTTTCTGACTACATCACGGGATCTCTTAATTAATTTGAAGGTATATGTATTTGAGTTCTATGTTTCACCTTCCTCTGCGTTTTTCTTTACTTATAATTTAGTTCCATTTCTGTTTATCGAGTTGAAATGTTTTAAATTTCTTAGTTTTCCCCAATAATTTTTCTTTTCTTTTCTTTGCTTTGACTGAGTTTACTTTATTTTTCACTTTGTAAGTTCTCGGAATTAATTTGCTCCAACTCAACTTATTCACTACAATTTTTTTTAACATTCTTAAGTTTTTGAAAGGAGCTTTGCCTTGGTGTCCTCACTACCTCTTTCTCCCTCATTCCCAACTCCCTCCCTTCCCTACTCCCTGACTCACTCCCAACCCCTCCCTTCCCTACTCCGTGACTCACTCCCAACCCCCTCCCTTCCCTACTCCGTGACTCACTCCCAACCCTCCCTTCCTGACTCACTCCCTTCCCTACTCTCTAACTCACTCCCAACCCTCCCTACCCCACTCCATGACTCACTTCCAACCCTCCCTTCCCACTCCCTTCCTGACTCACTCCCTTCCCTACTCTCTGACTCACTCCCAACCCTCCCTTCCCCACTCCCTGACTCACTCCCAACCCTCTCTTCCCCACTCCATGACTCGCTCCCAACCCTCCCTTCCCCACTCCCTTCCCTACTCCGTGACTCACTCCCAACCCTCCCTTTCCCACTCTCTGACTCACTCCCGACCCTCTCTTCCCCACTCCATGACTCACTCCCAACCCTCCCTTCCCCACTCCCTTCCTGACTCACTCCCTTCCCTACTCTCTGACTCACTCCCCACCCTCCCTTCCCCACTCCCTGACTCACTCCCAACCCTCCCTTCCCCACTCTCTGACTCACTCCCAACCTTCCCTTCCCTACTCTCTGACTCACTCCCAACCTTCCCTTCCCTACTCCCTGACTCACTCCCAACCCTCCCTTCCCCACTCCATGACTCACTCCCAACCCTCTCTTCTCCTCACCCTATCTCATATCCACACTTCCCTCTTCATTATCCATCGTTAAATCATTCCTTCATTCCTCCCTTATTTCATCCCCTACTTACTTCACATCTCCTCCCATCTCCCTCTCCTTTGTCCTTGATTTCCTTTCTCCTTTTAATTCCTTCATTCCTGCCCTCCTCATTTCCTCTTCCCTCTCCTCCCTTCCCTCCCCTCCCCTCGTTTCCTCTTCCTCCTCCCTTCGTTTCCTTTCCCCTCCCTCCCTTCCCTTCCCTCGTTTCCCACCTAATTTTTCTTCCCCACTAAAGTCATTTTTCCCCACATCTTCGTCATCTCGTTCCTGCCTCCCCTCTCCTTTCACTATCCCTTCTCTCTTCCTTCATCCCCTCTCCCTTCCAACTTCCTTGTCTCATTTTCCTCCATCCCCTCTCCTTTCCCCATCCCTTCTCTCTTCTTTCCTCCCTCCCCTCTCCTTTCCCCATCCCTTCTCTCTTCTTTCCTCCCTCCTCCTCCTCTCTTCATTACTTTACCGCCACTTCACCACTCTTGATAAGGCCACTAATTTAATATTTCCTATTTTTTGGGAGGTGAAGGAGACTCTCATCTTTTCACCCAACCCTCATTTTTTTTTCAATTTAGTGAACTTTACTCAATATCACTCGGGTATTTTTTTTTTTTTTTACTTATGATATTGGGGGTGAGTTCCATTTTTATTTATTTATTTATTAAGTAATTTATTTATATATTCATTTCAACTGGAGACGATCACTTTGAGACTTCATAATTATACAGTGTTTATTTGCTGGTTTCGACACACACACACACACACACACACACACACACACACACACACACACACACACACACACACACACACACACACACACACACACACACACACACACACACACACACACACACACACACACACACACACACACACACACACACACACACACACACACACACACACACACACACACACACACACACACACACACACACACACACACATGGACTTTAATTGTATAGTTGCGTGTATATTGGTCACCCTCCCCACCTCACCCCAATCACCCTCTTCCCTCATCACCTCTCATTTCCTTCCTACTCATTGTTTCACTCTATTCACGCTCTCTACGACACCCTCTCTTCTC